>JBCJKE010189446.1:0-10221 GCA_039654525.1 Melibe bucephala
GAGAGAGAGAGAGAGAGAGAGAGAGAGAGAGAGAGAGAGAGAGACAGAGAGAGAGAGAGAGAGAGAGAGAGAGAGAGTTTAATGTAAATATCAGACAGATTACGTAAAAATACCAAAGAGAGAGATAGAAGGAGGAATAGGGCGTTGGAAATAAATAGAGACGAAGACTGCCATGCACATAGAGACACAGGCAGAACTGGAGACACAGAAACATTATGTCTGAAAATCAACAACCACAAGGCCCTACATCCAGCAGAGTTTGCCATGCGATTGAAGGCTGCCAATGATAATGTCAAGAATGATAAGGCAGGACGAAGTGCTCTTCGACGGATTAGTCAGGCAGAAAATCGTATCGTTGAACCGACGACTTGTCATCACAAGTTGTTGTTGTTGTTGTTGATGATGATGATGATGATGATGATGGTGATGATGATGGTGATGGCGATGATGATGAGGATGATGATGATGATGATGACGATGTTCATGGCGATGATGATAACGACGACGACAATATGATTATAATACTAATGGTGACGATGATGATGATGTGACCAAGATAAAAGCTTGAATGACAATCACTAGGCAGGCTACCAACGGGGAACCTAATGATTTCGGACTTTCAGTCAATCTTTTATTGTATTTTTTTGGCTTTGTCTTTTTCTCCATTTACATTTCTAAATCCCTAAAGAGGAAGCGAAGCGGAGACAAAACGACATTGGATAACGCATGTTTCGGTGAATTGGATCCGACTCCACCATTCTTAGGCCTTTCTTCTTACCAACCAATAGAAGGGACACAATAGAGAGTTCGCGAAACACGACGGAAACTGGAACGACTCGTTCACCAAAGTTGTTGCCACCAAGGCGTGCGAGCCGTTGCGAGAACGAAAAATGGTGACGAGGAAGTAGGCGCTGTACAGTCGTGCGAGCTGATCGCACCCGATAGTACGATTTGACCGCAATGCTTTAGTCGTCGATGTTGTATTCGTCGCTCTTCTCGCTTTCGTTGTTTGTCGCCAGCTCCCTAATGCGTTCGCGTGGACAATAGGAGTAGTGGTAACAAAAAGAATAATAATTTTATGCATACTGTCCATGTTAACGATTTTATGCCATCAATAATCTCTATGCGTGTTCACTGATATTTTCTTGGCCATTAATAATTCAGCGCTCAATACTCTTCGCCTCCGCACACCCCCACCCCTCATCCTTTTCTTGGATGCTCCCCCCCCCCATCCTTCCCTCTCCCCTGCCTGTTTCCCTTTTCCGTTCCCATAAGACCGTGCGCCCTGCTTCTATATTTCTATTATTTATCTTTCACGTCGTCCCCACGTGCGGGGCCGTATTAGTGATCGATAGCAATTGGGTACTACGGTTCTTATGGCACGCTGCCAACAATGTCAATCTCGTTGCTAGGTCTTCAAGAAGTATTAGAGAACATGGAAAGAGCGGGCAGACAAATAGACAGGCAGTCAGACAGACAGACAGACAGACAGACAGGTAGACTGATAGATAAGCAGACATCAAGGCGCACTTATGGATAGACGGGGAGCTGGGGGTGGAAAGACGGACAGACGGACGGACGGATGGATAAAGGAACAGGCAGATAGACAGTCTGATGGATGATAAACGAATAGGCGGACAGACAGGTAGACAGACAGACGGATGATGGTTGGTGAAGACGGACATATAGACGGAAGATGAAAGGATAAACGGAAAGACAGACAGATAAGTGATGAATGACAGACGGACAGACATAAAGGCAGACCGACAGACAGACGGATGATGGATGGATAGACGGACAAATAGACCGACAGACAGTAGGGTGATGAATAGACCGATGGAGAGACAGATAGACAGACAGACGGGTGATGGATGGACAGACTGAGAGACAGACAGGCAGATACACAGACAGACAGGCGGGTGATAAATAGATAGACGGACAGACAGATAGAGTGACAGACGATTGTTAGATGAACAGATGGAGAGACAACTAGACAGACAGGCGGGTGATAGATGGATGGATGGACAAATAGACAGACAGCCACACGGTGATAGATGGATAAACCGACAGACAGATAGACAAATGGATGGTGGATGGATAGACGGACAGACAGAGAGACAGACAGACGGACGGATGGATGGATAGACGGACAGAGTGATTGACAGACAGACCGACTGACGGACTGATTGGCGCGCAGACAGACAAACGGACGGATGGATGGATAGACTGACACAGAGTTAGAAAGACAGACGGGCGGTTGGATGGGTGGACAGACAATACACATCGGCTATTATAATGAAACCAACAACTGTGTCAAAACGGTGGCAATGCAAAGGGGAGAAAGGTCACATTCCGCGAGACAAGCTCTATATTTTATTTCCTTGTTTTATTTTTAGAATAGATGATGGCGCACATCGCGAATACCTGTGGCAAGTATGACTGCTTGCTATTGTCAGAGGTCGTGTGACCTATGGGCTATAAGATGACACCAGTCTTAGTCATAGTGTTCAAAATGGCTGACAAACTCAGTTTAACTGGGTTGTATTTTTATCTCTTTCTGGTATTTTTATATTTCTGTTGTAAATACAAGTTTCTGTGTAAAGTATTCTGCAGCTTTGATGTATTTTACATTGATTGGGAGATTATTCCACAATCTGAATGTACTAGGGAAATTTTAATTCAAATAAATGGCTATCTGCATTTGAAAATGGTAATGTAAATGCTTGAGCACGAGATCTTGAGCACGAGATCTCATAAGAAGAAGAACTTTTTACTTAAATTGTTCAAGAGGCATTACTTCTTGACGATTAATTTCTTCTGGAAAATACGGTTACTTTATTTCTAGCACGTTGTTCCTTGAGGCTGGGGGCAATTCCTCTGCAATCTTTTCTTGTTTATGTTTATGATACATAATATATAGTTATAGTTCTTGGTTACAAATCTGTCTGCATTTTTTTTGTTTCTCTATATCAGCATTACACTACACAAACTTAAAAACGTTTGGTTGAGAAAAGATCGAATTAAAAGACACATCAGGCTGAAATTGTACAAGGCAAGTGAAAAATATGTCCTCTTATATAACTGCGAAACATGGGCACTTACAAAACAGGATGAATATAAACTTGACATCTTCCCCAGACGGCAACTGTGCATAGTTCTCAAAGTCAGATACCCAACAAAAATCACGAATAAATGGCTTCATAAGAAAACTAAAGAAATCTCATTAACACTCACAATACTAGAAAGAAGATGGCGTCCTTTCGGACATGTCCTACGACTGGACACAAATGCCCCCGGGAATCGGGCAATGCTGGCGTTCTTTCAACAAGAAGGCACAAAAAAGTGGCAAGTAAAAGACATCAATAATAAGTTCACTCAGAAAAGACTTGAAGAAAATATATCATAAAGCCGCACTCAAGTTACAGTTACGACAAGTTACGACACTATGCTGAAAATAGGTCGGAGTGGAAAGACACCACAAGAAAAATATACTAGGCAGCCCAGGTGGAATATTCGGATGTCTATTATACGCAAGGTCTCCAAGTCAGTCAGGTCATATCACCATGACTCTTTAGGTTTTATTTGATGATGTGGATCCTATACATACCCTTTTAAGACTGGTTTTAAGAACGTTTCTAGGGCACTGTCCTTGACATTCATTGATATTACGTTTTATAGAAATGTTAATGTTAGTAAGCCATTGACTTTCTTGCATATAGTTGGCCTTCCTATTGTAGTTTTTGTTAGCTATAAAGGCACATAGTTTAAATGTATGGCTTTATTTGTGTTTGTAATTTTAAAACGTTGGTTGTGTGGTTGATAGTTTGAGTCCAAAAAGGAGTAATTAGATTAGAAGTAACTAATTAAACAGGGGATATCATAGTTGAAACTGTTTTAAATTTAATGACATTGAGTTAGATATACACTTTTATACATTCCAATAATTTCACATTACATAGAACATAGAAGGAATGATAGGAGTACAAGTAAATAGTCACATACGACTTACTTGACAAGAAATCTTTGGGTATATGATTGAAATCTTTGTGTATATGATTGTAAACGCTCTACCTAATACGAACAATCAACAGGATAACATTTATAAAAAGGTATCCGCTATAACAACAAAAAAGCAGTGGATTTTCCGATGGATTTACATGAACATACTCATCCCTATATATGGACAAATTGTAGTAAAAGAGTTAAATCAGGTCCATCCCGATGTATTGGCTTATGATACCGAAAGGGTTAAGGGCCATGCTTTGGATTGTTACTGTGGATTGTCTCTGGAGGAAGCAAGGGATTATGATAAAGTCAAAGAAGTAAAGAAGTACTTTAGACTCCTACAACATGACGGGAGATGCTAGTCACCATATTGTGTTTAGATTTAGAAAGACTGTGGAAAGGCAAACAAGCATAGCGTTCTTAAGGAGTGTACTGGGTTGGTGGTAAGATTTTGAGGCAAAGTCTCAAATTAGATTAAATTAGTCCTTGCAGATTACCGAACTGTGATACCAATCTGCAGTGACTTGGTGTGCTCATCTGATGAGATGTTGACCAATGGTGACCAGACGTGTCCGTCTTATGTGGCGTCCACCTGTGATGATCAGAAGTGTAAATGTGATGTGACGTCCACCTGTGATGACCAGACGTGTTCATGTAATGTGACGTCCACCTGTCCATCTAATGTGACGTCCACCTGTGATGAACAGACGTGTCAATCTAATGTGACGTCCACCTGTGATGACCAGACGTGTTCATGTAATGTGACGTCCACCTGTCCAAAAAATGTGACGTCCACCTGTGATGAACAGACTTGTCAATCTAATGTGACGTCCACCTGTGATGAACAGACGTGTCAATCTAATGTGACGTCCACCTGTGATGAACAGACGTGTCAATCTAATGTGACGTCGACCTGTGATGACTGGACGCGTACATCTAATGTGACGTCCACCTGTGATGATCGGACGTACCCATCTGATGTGACGTCGACCTGTGATGACTGGACGTGTACATCTAATGTGACATTGACCAGTAATGATCGGACGTACTTATCTGATGTGACATCCTCCTGCGATGACCAGGTGTGTCCAGCAGATGTGACGTCCACATGTGATGACTAGGTGTGCCCAGCAGCTGATGTGACTTGCGTCTGACACGACGACCCTTGAAGACCTGGAGTATCCTGCAGACGTCCTGATATCCAATGGTGCAAATTCTTTGCATCTACTAGTGTCCTGTCCAGGGATTGAAGGTGTGTGTGCCTCACGGAACTGATCGACTGCGGACAGCAGAACCTCGCGATCTTATTGCTCTACGTGTCTGTGGCTGTCATCGAAGATGTATTTTTGGGGTACTGAAGTAGATGCATCACTGTATCCGTGGTTGGTATACATGTATTTCAGTTTTACTCTATTTCGATTTTTATGGCAATATATACTGTGTTGCTGTAAGCTCTATCAAAGGCAAAATCAACAACAACAACAACAACAACAACAAAACAATAAACAATAGCAGCAACAAAAACAGCAACAAGTACTACAACAGCAACAATAGAGAAGCAGCATCGGCAACAGGAAACAGGAAACGATCGGGTGTCACTGTCCCGGGTTCAATTTTCAGGGGAACCACACATTTTTCTTTCTTATATTATTTCCTATTTTTCATTATTAAATTCTTCCCTCTGTATTTGTAAATATTTCCTATGGGGCTTTCATAATTTGTCTAGATGTAATGTGTTAGATCTATTAATTTCTTTCGCTCTGACAAGAGTGGCCTTGACGCTCAGCAATATAATTGCTGACGTCTAACAGTTCGAGATTAGTGTCGAATGACAAGCATAACTAACCTACGACGACTAATATTTTGAAGTAATTCAGTCAAGCTCCAGAGAGAGCACGAGACAAATACAACGGCTAGAATAAACGAAACGTGTTTTCAAATGTATTCCTCAACTCCGTGTTATGTCAAAATTAAACTGTTTCCAAGACAATGATAATGATGAAATCTATTTGCACTGCTACCGCCTACTTGTGAAATGCGCGTGTTTGTTTGTTTGTGTGTGTGTGTGTTTGTGATTGTAAATGTGTGTGTTTGTGATTGCATGAGTTTGAGTTTTTTTATTGTAAGTTGTGTCTTCGCGGTTGCTTGAGCCTTTTTATTGATGTCGTCCATTTTCTGTACTGATATTTATTTCAAGTTTGTATGTTAAAGCGAAAATACATTTTTACATGGAACCATTCAAATTGTCTTATTATTTTATCAATTCTAGGAAAAATCAAAGCCAATTCGATGCTTCAATTACTATTTATTTTTGTCCACTTTTTGATTTTCTAGGAGCAACATTTCACAGAGATGCTTCTCCAAAATTAAAATTGGAAAAAAGATAGCAAGCGAATCAAAAACTTAACAATATGTTAGATGTTGTATAAGCTATGGACGTAACAAGGAACTGTAATTTAATGTAAATACAATGTATATTTGCATTTTCATAATCATCCCTTTCTATAGTGTCACTTTCTATCATATCAATGAGTTTATTCGCATCTTCTTATTATTATATCTATGATCATTGATCTGTTCATTTAATTAAATTATACTATATATTATCATGCATTGGCAATCATAATATGTAGGTATATATAACTCTTAAGTGTGTATGTGTTTATATGTATACATGCATATATATAGTGTAAGTGTATGATATTAAAATAATGATATTTAAAATATATAAAGGTGTCTAATATGTATCTAATCAATTATATATCTATATATTATACACATTTACATACTTTTAAATATGCTAATGCTATATTTTTCCATCTACTTTAAAAATGCCTGTATTCTTTAATTTCCATCTTTTGGGATGAATAAAGTTTTTGAATTGAATTGAATTGAATTGAATTAAATTGAATAAAAAGCAAAATGGAAATATTTATTTTTACCGATACAGATATTTTTTACAGATATGATGTTTGGACACGTCACCAATTCGATGAAGAAAAATCAAAAAGTTTGAAATATATTGTTATAGAAATATTGGCAAATATCATAGAAACAATGTCACCGACGAAAAAATAGGAAATCGAAGGAAAGTAAACTCTAGTTCATTATTCACACACATTACAAATACAAAGTTTTCAATTTTTTCATTTAGAAAGGCACGATTGTCCACGAAGAAATATTTATGGAGGGTACAGTGAACGGAGAAAGACTTAGAAGAAGGCTATGATGACAGTGGAAAAATGATGTAGAAAGCTGCCTGGCAGTGGGCGTGGCCGAAGTAGGAAGACTCGCATTAGGCAGGGGGAAAGAAATGCAAAGGATGTGTTTGGGTGCATTCGCCTGACGATTTTCCATGATGAATTGACACATTCGATGGAACGATGAGGTAAGATAGAGCTTGTGTATGTCCAAATGTATAAATACTGGACTATCAAAATGAAGATATCATGAAGAATGTAAAGCATGTATGGTATGTTACATACAGCATAATTTTATTATATAAATAATAATGCTCCTGTCTACACTCTGAGGTATTATTTTAAAAAGATAAAAACATAAGTATACTATCAAAAGGAAAGATATAAAAAAACTACACAGCAACAAAAACAACAACAACAACCCAACAATAACAAAAACAACAACAACAACAAAACAAACTTGTACATCGATATACTTTGTACCTACAATCTGTTGACATTTAATTTTCACTACTTTCTATAGTAAAGCATCCTGTATGGATAATGTCATCTATGTCGCTGTCGACCATAGTAAAAACGAGGATGTCGGTATGGTGCGATCATATTAAGACAGTTCTTCAAGTGGCACTGGGATACGGAAGAAAGAGGGGCAGATAGATCAAATGCTCAAATGCTGACTCGACAACATCAAGGAAGGCAGAGGTTCAAGCTGGATGGAGGTCATTGGAAGCGACATCTTCTCTCATGTCCTTTCTACGACCTCCCCGGTCAGAGAATAAGTGAGTGAGTGAGTGATGGATAATACTATGTTTTCTGTCTGCTCAAAGATAGATTAAACTTGAACCAACGTAAGTAATTATAATTGTTTATCTTAATTATTTATCATTATTGAACTTTGACATGTTCATTATAAAGCAAGTCCCACAACAGCTGACCGATTTACTGGGAAACTTGCAGAAGCTAGCATGCCTAGATCATTTTGCGTTGCTCTCTCAGAGGAAATGTAAGACTTGTTCCACCAAAGTTGATCGAGCAAATCCAACGTTCACAAATCATTACTTGACTGTCCGTTCAAAGCTCAATACCATCTGTGTGTTGACTTTGTTCTCGGAAAGGGGAATGCCTCTTAATTTGTTTTATGTAACATGCCAAGATTTACTTGAGACATTATTACATTGTCATGTTGTGAAGTCTTCCCAAATTTACTTGTAAGGTATGCATTGACTTTTCTTCTTCGGCTGCATACGTTGCACTATTGAAAAGCTTGGTAATAAGAACGCCCGCTCTGCTTGCCCCGGAGAGACGATTCCGTGTCACTGTCACGGGTTCAATTCTCATTGGAACCAATAATTTTTTTTCTTATTATTCTTATTTTTCTTTATTAAATTCTCCCCTCTGTATCTGTAATGATTTTCTATGGGGCTTTCATAATCTGTCTAGATCTAGTGTATTAGACCTCTTAATTTTTTTGTATTGTAAAGCAAGTCAGATTTCAGTTCTTTGTCCGATCTCAATCCAGTCTTTCTGCTTCCTTTTTTGCCATTTCCTCATTTGGGCCATTTTCCATAGAGCGTCTCTTCCAACATGATTACTTTCCGGTTGGACAAAAAGGTTGCCACAAAATACATTAATTCAACAACACAACAAGGCTAGACACGTTATTTTACCTATCAACTAAAGGGCAGTCACCCAGTGTCCTTTGGTTAAAGAACATAGTTCAGACTTGCACACTAAAAGTGATAAAACAACACCCATAAAGATCTTTGATCATAATTACTATTGCTTGGTCGACGAATAACAATGTCTTTTCATCTTCTATAGACAAACATTAAAATATAAATTATCAAGACGAAAATATAGGTACACATTTTTTTCATCTTTCTAAATGGCATTGTTAGCTTACAAACTTGGCACGCCTCACACATGACTTTAAACGACCGTATTCGTCGAGGCAGAAAGGTACATCGATTTTACCTTACCTGGACACTAAAATGCATAAGGATATTACACATGGATTTGATGGAATCCTGCTATCATCACTTGTGTCGTAAATAGTCGGGTGCATTATACGGCTAAAACGGGACCGCTATAATTTTGGAACTCGTCCGCTTATCATGTCAGCGGCCTTTTCTGCTATCATGACTATGGGGGCATGGGTGTTGGCCGATACAATGTACGGCATGATAGACCCGTCTACAACTCTCAGATTAGAAACACCTTTGACTCGAAGCTGGGAATCCACGACGGACGTTTTATCGTCTGCTGGACCCATTTTGCACGTACCCACGGGGTGGTGGAGATTGAATGGTAGTAACTTTATCATACAAGCCCAGTAGCCTTCAGAATCCATCTCGTGTTCTTTGCACGGTCCAGGTGGTCTAGAGTCCTGGAGTCTGGTGCCTATGTCTTGCATGACTTTAGTCTTGGACGCCTTCTTGCATATCTCTACACCCCTTAGTAAGAGCTGAAGATCTTCCTCCTTGTCTAGATAATTGGCATTGATAACGACGTTGTCCGAAATATTTTTGCTGCGCAAAGTGAGCTGACCACGGCTATCTGGCCGTAGAAGAGATGCGTAACAATTCCATCCATAGATATCTTGTCTTTGAGGTAACAGATCCTTAAGAAGATGGCTGTTGAAGGATGCCGTATACACCATCGATAGTGCCCCTGGTGCCATTATATAATGAATCTGTAAATCGGGCCAGTCGACCTTCTTCGTTTGCGGGGTTGTACTGGTGAAAAGAGTTAGATCTAGTGCTCCAGAAGAAAGCAGACCTGTTTTATAAAGGAAATACTCGGAAACGACCTTAAGATAGTTGTGGAAAGTTCTTCCATTCCCAACATGGGAAATAGGTTTATCGATGGAGAAGAGAATAGGGTATGCTATATGGTCTTGAAGGTTTTGACCAACGGGAAGGTCCACCTTCACAGATATATCCATGTCTTTCAAATGCTGTGCGGGACCTATACCCGATAGCATTAGAATTTGGGGAGAGCCTAAAGACCCAGCGGA
>JBCJKE010189557.1:0-10221 GCA_039654525.1 Melibe bucephala
GTTTTTTGTTTTTTTTCACGCATGGGACTTTTATTCATACTGCGTATGTTTGATTGTCCTGCAACCCCCCCCCCCCCCCACACACACACACACACACACACCCCTCCTCCCTCCCCTCTTACTTTAGCTTTGTATATATCTTGAGGGAAAAGCTCCTGACATTATTAGAAAGCTGTCTACAATACTTTGAAAGAACTGACAATTCATTTAAAAAATAGACCTATATGTCAAATAATAATAAAACAAAAAACAAAATAATTAAATACTAGACCATGAGTTGGTGTTAATTTTGATTTACAAGTAAGGGCCAATATTATTACCAAAAAGGGAGTTATCTTTAACTGTTGTTCTGCATTTTATTTTTCATAATTTTTACCCTTATGATAATATAAAAATGTTACTGAATTTCAGCTGGTATAAAGTTCACTGTAAAAAAATAACACTTGTTTTCTTAAATGGCATATTCCCCCCCGTCTGAAATCATGTGATTAATGTTACCTTCTGTGAGTAATTCAATTCGTTAATTTGTATTATTCCTGTTCGATCATGTTAACATGAATAATACAAATTAACGAATTGAATTACTCATGTTTGAGTTGGAAAAAAAAAACAATGGCTCATAGGTGTTGAAAATGGTTTTGATTTATAATCTTGTTTTCCTGCTGTGGACATTGTGTTAACCAAATCAATGGCATATTAGATATTGTTGTCTCTATTTTTTTGTTTTTTGTTTTTTTTTTTGGGTCCATTCATATTGTTGTGCCACCAAATGCCTGAATTTTTTTTTTTTTTTTTTTTTTTAAATCGACATCACTGCTCTTTTTTATCATGATGCTCAACCCACAACATGTGTCTACTTTTATTCATATTTCTCCACCACAGTTATTATATTGTCACACTTCATATTTATACCATAACTTTAGTTTTGCTCCATATTTATTGGTTTGAAAAGAGATGCCACAAACAATGGATGATACAATTTTATATTGAGGTTAGTATATTTGTATAAAAATAAAACATACTTTTCATCATTGAAACTTCTGTCTTTGTTTCCTTTGTATCTTCAAATAACATATCTTTTTTAGTCTAACATGCAACAACCACTTTAATAAGGATCAGAAGATGTAATATTAACAGAAGCCAATCAGTCAAGTTACACAAATAACTCAATTATTTTTTATACAGTGGGAGTTGAATTTTAATATTAACATAAAAAGTGTATTTAAATTAAGTTTATCTCACAACCCATAGAAAGCTGTTAAATTGCTCTTCTTTTCTTCATGACACAACTATACACCAATAGCATGTCACAAATGAAGTAATGTCTTGAAATGTTCAGACATAATCTCATTCATCACAGAAACCTTACAAAATGAATAAATGTCATCATAGGGTCTTCTTCTGAAGATTCAACCTTTTTATCATTACTTAACTAATCTTGACATAAATACAATTGATCTAGGCCTATTACAAATAAATACAAAAAGAAAAATGTTAATAGAGTTTGTCAGGAATTTCCCCCTTTTAATTATAAATCAATAAATTTGGTCAGATTATCCACTGTCTCATTTAACACTATTGCATTCCATTGTTTGAAGAATTAAAATTCAACAATACATAATTCAGTTTCTTTCACAAACGAGAAAACAGTAATGGTTATGTAATTGATCAAAATGGTCCTTAAGACTTTTTAGCTGCATGGAAAATCACCAAAGACATACATTCCATTGTCTGTTTTGATAATATCAATTCCTTCTTTATGCTTAAAAAGACTAACAAAATTTATTTGGCGGTGGCTATAGCCATTAAACTGTTTATCATAGCCAGCTTGAAAAAACCCAAACAAAACAACAACAATGAAGTACAATAAAGAACCACAATCTTTGAAACCTTAAAAGATCATGAGCAAAACCGACATTCTAAGATTTTAAAACTTTTTTAAGGCCATTTTCTTTACTTATTGTACATGTGTATAACTATGAATTTATGAATTTGATGAATTCAGTTCACTGTTCCGTGTCGTTCACACATCTTCATGAATTCCACCAAAGAAGTTGAAAACAGATCGTCCTTGACCTCATCACTTGCCACAATTGACTTTCGGCCATACTCTTTAGCCTTGACAGGGGAAGGAAAATCGCATTGAAAATTAAACTTTTTAAATTATACATGAAACATTTGGATTAAAATAAATATATCAATACAAACAAGATAAAGAAAGAAGAAAATGTTGTATATGAAATAGATTCTTCATCCACATCAATATTTATTGGGTGGATCTTAAAAAAAAAATGTGTAGCCAACTTGGGTACTAAACATCTCCTTAAATATAAATGCACTTCAAAATCCGGTAGACATGATGACACAGCAATCAAATCTACATATCGTTTACTATAATGTATGAGACACAATAAAATAAGAGAGTAAATATGATAATGTTATTAATTAAACTGCTAACATTACATAAAATAGGCAATGAAAAAAAAATGCAGAGGGAATGATAGAAGAAAGTACTGATAGTTCAGGGTAAGAATTCTATGACAGGAATGACTCCGACTCCAGTAATTAAAGCTGACATTAACTGCCTCACTTTTACTTTTCTCAATTTACACATTTAAAATTAAGCTAGAAGGTCATGGAAAAATTGATCAGGAATGAAATTGTGACCCATGAAGACAAACATAATTTTTTTCAGTGATAAATGGTTTGGATTTATAAATGGAAGATCAACAACTATGCAACTATTAATAGCTTTAGATCATTAGACAACACTCTTGGATGATGGAGGTAAAATAGATGCAATATACCTGATTTTATGTAAGCATTTGATCAAGTACTATACAAACACCTTACACACAAATTGTCAGCATATGACCTTGGTTGTGTTCCTTTCAAAGCAAGCAATGGCTATGCAATATTACCACTTGAAGAATCCAAAATGAAAAGTAACCATACTAGATCCGGTGCTCAAACGTTTACATTACTATCTTAATATCATGCAATACAAAATACAATTTTAACTGACTGCATCTTACCTTCTTAATACGTTTATCATCCATGCTAGTACAAACTGTGGCAGTGACTGTTACTTACCTTCTTAATACATTTATCATCCATGCCAATATGAAATGTGGTAGTGACTGTGACTTACCTCCTTAATACATTTATCATCCATGCCCGTATAAAATGTAGCAGTGACGGTAACTTACCTTCTTAATACATTTATCATCCATGCCCGTATAAAATGTAGTAGTGACTGTGACCTACCTCCTTAATACATTTATCATCCATGCCAATATGAAATGCAGTAGTGACTGTGACTTACCTCCTTAATACATTTATCATCCATGCCCGTATAAAATGTAGCAGTGATGGTAACTTACCTTCTTAATACATTTATCATCCCTGCCAGTATGAAATGTAGTAGTGACTGTGACTTACCTCCTTAATACATTTATCATCCATGCCAGTATAAAATGTAGTAGTGACTGTGACCTACCTCCTTAATACATTTATCATCCCTGCCAGTATGAAATGTAGTAGTGACTGTGACTTACCTTCTTAATACATTTATCATCCATGCCAGTATAAAATGTTGCAGTGACTGTAACTTACCTTCTTATTATGTTTATCATCCATGCCAGTATTAAATGTAGCAGTGACTGCGACTTACCTTCTTAATTCATATATCATCAATCCCAGTATAAAATGTAACTTACCTTCTTAATATCATCAAGTACAAAATACAGCATTGCCAAGGCATGGCAGGTTTCAGCCAAATCTTGTGGCAGTCTCTTGGATTGATGTTGACGGACATCATGGATTGAATTCAACGTCTGGATGGCTTCTGCTTCTTGAGCTTCATCTGAATGACATCAATTTATTGATAAAGGGAAAAAAAGGGAAAAGTGACATCAGCTACTTATAAATAAGATGCAGGGTTCAACACATGCTACTGAAATTAAATTCTGTGATTGCATTTTGCATTCACGAATGGATTTGATTAAAGCAATTTTAAAAATAAAAAAAAGGAAGAAGAAATAGGGGTTTGGTATGGATCCACTAAATTTACTTAAGTTAAGTTGATCTTTTCTGTGTGTGTTTTCTTTGTTGTTTTTTTGTTTGTTTGTTTGTTGGTTTTTGTTGGGGGTTTTTTTTAATGGTTTTTGTTTTTGTTTTTGTTTTGTTTTTTGGGTTGTTTTTTGTTTGTTTGGATTTTTGGTTATTGCTATTTTCTCAATTTGATACAAAAAAATTTGCTTCAGAATATTCAATATGATTTACATTCTCATCATAATTTCTCTCATCTCCTCTCTTACTCTGTCTTTGTCTTTTTCTGTCTGCCTGCCTGCCTCTCTCAATTCATTAAAAAAAAGATGCACATTAATAAGACAGACATTTCGTATCATACAGCCTTCAACCAATATACAAAGAAACATGACAAAGCTAAGCCAATTACCAAGGCCACTGTTCATGCCCTCGAATATCCCTTTGATTGGACCCAACACACGGGATCTTTTTCGGTCCATCTCCTCCTCGGAGGGTGTTTGAGCTCGAAGAATACCTGACAGGTGTGTGTGCCATATTTTGATGACCTGAGACAATGGAGGAGAAATAAAGTATAATGTAGGCAAAAACAATGCAAATGTTATTATGAATCTATGATCACATGAAGAATCTTAGTTGTTTTGTTTCTTTATTTTATGCACTTTTATGTTTTGTTTTGTTTGATTTTCTGTTCTGGAGTTAGGTAGATGCCTGTAAAAGGGGAGGGGACAGGAGGGAGGAAAAAGTAAGTGGGATTCTTCATTATGCAGCTTTATCATATTTACGACAAAAACAATTATTACTTTTTATAACATAAAAAAGATGAGAAGACTTCAATATATATTGTTTTACACAATGTTTATATATCTGAAAAGCACACTTATATAACGTTGCATAAAAACAAAACAAAATAAGTTCATGAATTGATGCTTCAATTCTTATTTATTGACTATGTATATGTATTGTCTCCAAAAATATATGCAAAACAACCTAGAAAGTGACAAGAAATTTCTCTGTTTAAATGAAATTTTAATACAGTTAAGTGCTTCATATTCAGATTCAGATAAACTTTATTCGTCCTCTTACAAGGAAATTTGTTTGATCATTGTAAACAGAAACATGCGACGAATCATTACATGCCTATAACATTACACATAAATACATTGAATCATTTAATCATTGGCTTCAGTGCCAATAAAAGTAAAAAGCATCAACATATACCAAGTTATTATTCTCAATAAAACAACAGTCTGCCCTAATGTCCATCTACATATAAGAAAATCCCTCTGTTCCTTTACTTATCCTTCTTTAAATGTCATGTCTGTTACAAACATCAACAATCAAGGAATGACAATCATTTCTGTTATCAGTCTTTCTGATGATCTCTGATTTAGATAAGGCTCAGAAGTTGCAAAATCTAGAACAGTTACTCCTACAGACTATATAAGAATGTTTGGCATTGTCTTCCATACTTGCACGTTCCTTCTATTTTTCCCTACAGTTTCAATTTTTCAATGCTATTTTAATCTATTCGTTTGGCCAAAAAAATAAATTTTTCTTTTTCAACTACTCTTATTTTTCACTCTTTCTTTCGATCGTAACCGTCTCATATCCTTTAATCCTTAAAACTTCGCATTCGACATTTGTTTTCTTTTCTTTCCTGTCAAAAAGTTTCTGAAAATTTCCGACTAGCCCCATGAAATATGGAATACCGAGAGGACATCTTGGCCATTTGAACCTTGACCTTGTAACCTGAATTCTAGTGTTTCTAATTGTGTTGACAAATTCTATTTATCCTCTTCATTCAACACAGTGTCCATCCAGCTCAGAGCACACACTATTATGGTCTTATCTGATACACTAATGGAGCAGGTTGAAAAGAAACAAAAATATTATATTATTATTATTATTATTATTATTATTATTATTATTATTATTATTATTATTATTACTATTATTATTATTATTGTTGTTGTTGTTGTTGTTGTTGTTGTTGCTTTCGTGTTGTTGTTATCATTATCAGTAACATTATCACTATTATTATATTATTATTATTATTATTATTATTATTATTATTATTATTATCATTAACATGATTCCTTAATGTTATTACCTGTCTGTACAATGAATCAGACACATCCATCCATCCCTGACGGAAAAAGACATTAGCCATATGGAAATATCCACCAGCTGTGCGGATGTCATCCGTGCCAAATTCTTCTGATGCATGATAAATCTTTAAAGATTAACAAAAACAAAGAAAGATAATATAAAAAGGTCCATTAAAGAAAGAAATGATATGCTTTTCATGTTACTGAGGGAGCAAAGTACGAAGACTATACACAAAGTAATTTCTGTTTAAAAAGAGTGACAGTTAAAGAAAATATAGCAATTCTTAACTTGATAAGCTACACATGAAGTATCATTTATTCACTAGCGCTGTTCTTGGTCTCTTCATTTAGTGATGAATATCTAAATTATCTCAATAAAATTAAATACCTTTTAACAGATTGGCATACACCTACATGAACTGCTTTGATCTACATCAAACCTGACAAAAATTGGTCGGGTAAAAGTAGACTTTTAAGAAAATCAAACTGTTTTTGTTGTTCTTGATGATTTGTTTTTGTTTCATTTTGTTTTTGATTTGTTTAAGTTGTTGTTGGGGTTTATTCTTTTTTATTGTAGTTGCTTTATTTGTTTCGTTCCTTTTGTCATTTTTGTTTTATTTTGTATTTTGTTGTCACTTTGACATTGAAATAACCAGAACAGGGAGACTTTTACGGGGGGTGGGGTGTTTTCTGTGTTTGTATTTTGTTTGGCGTTTTCTGTCTGTTTTTTTTTCCTTTTATTTACTTCATAAGTATTATTAATTACGAACGGTGACCATGATGTGTTCAGCCAACACTGCACTATATCAATCTAAGGCTACTTCAGCCCACTCCAACACAGAATTGGGATCTTCCATATGTGTCTGTATGGCATGAACACAATGAATTTGAATGGTAGGATTACTAAAAGATGTATGCATACAAGATCATGAACACAAAAATAGATACTTCATGGGTTATTTAGATTTCATTACTTTCACTGACTGAATCTTTTTTTTTTATTTTATTGTTCTATGACACAAAGGCATTTTGAATGAAGTATCATATATGTATTAAAATTTAAAAATTTGTATCAAAAAACAAATTCTGCTTGATATATGCAAGTAAAAAATTTTCAAGCAAAAATAAAATGGACTCCAATGGAATCATGAGTATATTAAGTTCAATTATAAATAGAAAATCAAAGACAAATAAAATAAAGAAAGGGAACCAACAGAGTTCCAGAAAAACACAAAATATATCGTTCTTACAGCAGTTACTGGTTCAGAGTATGATGAGTGAGATCTACCAATGGTAAGATAAAATATGACATTTAGATAATTTGTCGTACCTCTGAACATATAATATTGTGAACTTAAAACTTAACATTAAAATATTTTCATCATTTTAAAAATCAAGCTAAAGATGATGTGCAATTAAAGATACTTTAATGATGCTAATAACTCAAGAATTTGTTATACTGCAACAGTTATGGCAAGAAAAGAAATTACAATCTTTAAATAATGCTGAGTGGAAAAAGTAGAAGTAAGGAAAGGAGTCCTTTCAAAGGTACATAATTCATGCCATCAACTAAGTATTTTAAATTGTACGAGTTAAGCCCCCTAAATACCTGTTTCCTGTAAAACCTTATAAATAAACCAGTCAGTCAGTCCTGAGCCTGTAGCAAGAGCACAACCTTATCTGTTTTTGAGTTCCCTTATTTTATTATATGTGTAAAGAACTACTTTGTTTGATTGTGAGCATCATAATGATAGACAAAGGCATCACAGTCCAGATGAAGGCTTAAAGCCACGAAAAGCACCTTGCCTCATTGTGCAAGTTAGGAGTTTGCAATAAATGAGAGTATTTCTTAAACTAGACTTGTTGTCAAGGCAAGTTTGACATACGTTTTAAATTACACTTTGAAACCCTTCAATAGAACTTTCAATAATTCTGTTATTGCATACTTTAAATTAAGCTGTTGTTTTTTATTTTCATATTTTTTTTGTTTTTTTAAATTGAGTTACTTGCCCACTCCCTTTCGTAAAATTATCCTTTATTTTGATTTTAGGTTTTGTTTTTGTTTTTGTTTATTGTGTTTGTGTGTGTGTTTGTGTGTGTGTGTGTGCGAGTGTGTGTGTGTGTATGCTCAGGGCACTTTGTTTTGCAATTAAACTCCTTAAAAATCAAACTAAAAAGAAGTAAAAAGTGTACTGCACAACATATTCTCAAATGGATTGACAAAGAAATTACATTTGCAAATGAGTGCAATATTCATTTATTTTATGTCCCATCATCGCAAATTATCTAAAACAAATTCCGCTCTTCCAATCACTTACATCGTCAGCAAAGTTGACCAGTGCTTCCTGGAAGTCTCCCTTGGCAGCAAACAAGAGGCCCAGGTTCCTGTACAACTTGGATTTGATGGCTCTGGAGCAGTTTGGTGTCTTTAAAACGGTCCAGTCAGCTTTTGCCAAATACTCCTCTGCTTGACCCAACTTACCCAGACCTGTTGGGACAAAAATGTATATATAAAAGCAAGCAAAGAAAATGAAATAAAAAGATAAAAAAATAAAAAAGCAATAAAAAACAAGAGACACATGAGCATTTTTTTTTATTATCCAAATTTTGTTTTCCAAATTAAATTAAACGTCTAACAAATTAACAAAGAAACATTGCCTAGAATGGCATTGCTGCTCATTTTAAGTTGTAGATGAGTGGCTACCGTCAAGGCAACAGCAACATTTGTTTGGCTTTACTGAGAGATTTCTCAAATGTATTTTCTCACCGAGCCATTCAAGAGTTGGCACAGTGGGCTGATCACCTGCTTGTCATTATTTCTTGATCCATAGACTTTCCAATATTTGCATTTCAGTCATGATGTTCTTTTCATGACTGAGTGCAGACAGGGTTCCCTATACTGTTTAAGTGGTAGTTGGGAAATGGATAACAAAACAAAACAAACAAACAAACAAACAAACAAACAAAAAACACCCATTGCAAATCTGAATTCTTGACCAACATAAAAAAAGCTTGCTATGCTACATATATTCTTAAATGTGCGCTACTGAGCACCTCTGGGTGGAAGCTTCAGCGCTATATAAATCAATTTCATTATTATTATTATTATTATTATTATTATTATTATTATAAATGTGCAGTATAAACAATCAACAAATTATATTTATTAATATTATGAGGAAGTGGATACATTGGCTACATAGCTCATAAAGCTTTTTACCCCTTTGAAAGTCAATATAGGCTATCTAGAAAGTAATCAAGTCATTAAAAGTTCATACTCAATAATTGCATTTGCTTGCATTATCCAAATACCTCTATGTGGTACTAAGGCCGAGGCTCTAAGTAATCTAGGTAGCCCTAAAGAACCTCTTCATCTGGAAGGAGCCGATGTTATTGTCATGTAGATAAATTTAATACTCGATTCATATAAGGCCTATTGCTAAAACAAGAAAAATAGCCTAGATTGAGGCTCGCTAATCAATCATGAATCATTTGAAAGTTCAGTCCTCATACTACATTGTCTAATCCATGTAAGCAATAAGAGGGTGCGTTTTGAATAATACTATTAGTGATTGTGGTCCTCATTCTTTCAACACATCAGAGTTTGAAAGGCCTAACCAATCATCATTGTATCTTTAACTACTCATTCATTTATATATATACATATAGAATTTTCTAATAAGACAATTTTCAACACTGATTAACACTTGCTATTGGCATAGAGATGCAAATCAGTCCAGTATTACAGTGTACATTGTAGTTTATTATTTTGTTTATCATAATTATTTATATTATTATTATACTATTTGATTATACATTATATAATAATAATAATAATAATAATAATAATAATAATAATAATAATAATAATAATAATAAAAGAAAAAAGAATAAATTATATATTATTATTATTATTATTATTACTATTATTATTATTGTTATTATTATCAGTATTATTATTATCATTATTATTGTTATTGTTATTGATATTATTATTATTAATATTATTATTATTATTATTATTATTATTATTATTATTATTATCATTATTATTATTATTATT
>JBCJKE010189778.1:0-17148 GCA_039654525.1 Melibe bucephala
CACACACACACAAACATATATATATATATATATATATGATAAATAATAAAATAAATAGTAATAGGCCTGTATGGATTTATTACATATATATACATCTACAACATAGTGAAGTTAAGGTTCTACTGGAGAATTGAATAAATGTAGACAAACTATCAAAATTTTACCATTTATTTCTTCACTGTACAATTGCATGCTTTTTAAGGTATCACCCCGTTTGCAATGATATAAAATGAATGATAATTATCCACTAGATTTTATCATGTTGAGAATTTATTGTGTTTTTGACGGGAAATTGCCATTAAGTTGTCGTTTCATTTAACAGAGTTGCTATGCTACCTGGCATATTTAAGAACATTATAACATGATTTTATATGATGTGGTATATTGTTTCAATGTTCCTTTTTAGATGATTTTGCTGATACCAAGCCTTCAAAATCCAAAAAGCAGAAGACACAAGAAGATGACAGCACAAAGGGACAAAAGGACAAGCAGTCAACAAATGCCACACAAAATTTGTTATCCTCAGATGAACCAAATTCTATCAAGAAAAGGTATCTTAAATTGGTTGATACTGCAGTTTACAAAAGAATATCTAATTTATGCAACATAGCATAGATTAAACAAAATTAAATTAGTCTGTCCAACAGGGATGAAAAAACAAACTGTTCATCTTTCTTATAGAACCAGTCATATGAAAAAATCTTCATCTTAATATACATTTCTATATCCTCATATTCAATGATTGGTGCGCACCTTCACTCGTCTATACGTCATGTGTATTATACCATGTGCTATAGTCTGTTTCACATCCCAAAACAAACAATGCAAAATCATCTCTGAAACTTACATATGAAACAAGAAATTACAGTGCCTTGATTTTTTGGTTCCTTTTGAAATTTAAGTCCACTTGAAATGCTGACATGCAGGACATGTTGAAAACTGCAGGCTATTGCGGTGAAATTTTTCCACTCCTCTACAGTCTATAAAGAATGTTTGAAACAAAATATATATGTATTTAGGTCTGTGCAATTTTGTGCAAAAGTCAGTCTTTCAATTTTTTTTAAAGGCATGGACAGGTTTCATTTGGAGTAATTTTTATAGAAAATTTCTATTTTTTAGACATTAATCATTCTCCTACAAATTTTTTAAGTCAACCCATCAGTTTTATGCATAGTTTATATTTAATTAATTTTTTTTCCAACCTGGAGGTAGGGTGAAAAACTTACAATGAAATCATTATTACATGGACCCCAAAAAAAAAAAAAATTGCATCATTTAGCCTCCTGTTTCATAATTACATCAGCAAACTTTGTGCTGTCCAAATTGTCTATTAATAGACTATACACATGCTAAAAGTAAAGGTAGAACAGTGAGAGGTATGTGCAAAGGAGACATAAGAATGTCCCCATGACCAGCTCAACTATGATTCCACTACATGTTGACTTGACTTTGTTTCATGTGCCACGCTTCTTTGCTTTGATCAGGAATGCTACAATTGATTTTATGGTAGTGGGCTTACCTATATTGCTTCAGTGATTTGTGAGAAACGGGTTGAAAGTTTAAAGGTCAGCTTAACACAGCTCAAGGAGGTAAACAATCATACATGCTTGGCCTTAATTATAGTACTGTCTCCCCACAGCATTGTAGCTTATGTAAATTGTCAATTTAATGAGTCAAGACCATTGTCCAATCAGAGAGAGTGCGATACATCGCACAGCGACGTTCTGGGGTGAATTGCCGCTGTAGCTTTGATTATGTGTGTTCATACCGACTCCTGTATTTCAAGCACAATTTACTGAAAAGTTTGTTTTTCTATCATATTTTTGTATCTTCATCCCAATTTATGTTTAAAATTGTGAAAAAATCTCTACTAATTTTTTTTTTTTTTTTTTTAACTTAGGAGAATACTCCAAGGCCAGTACAAGTTGCAATTGGTGCCTTGGTATAATTTAATTAAATATGATATTGAAATATTGAAAAACGATTAAGCTTGAAATACAAGATAATGACCGTTTCAATGGCAACCATGCAATCGGTCTGCCAATTTATGATATTTTTTAGAATTTTAGCACATAAACCTGTATAATGTCAAATATTAGTATGTATAAAAAAAATTACTCCCAGTACCTGTCCCTTCCCCTAAAGGGAAGAGGAGTGTTTTTGCAATTTTTAGTGAAGCACAGTTGGTTCTTTAATATGTCAAGATGACTTTTTTTTTTCGTTTTGTTTTTTTTTTCCATTAACTTCCTCGGTATCAATAAGTAAGTGATTTTTATTTCATTCTTATTGTACAGAAAGTCATTGATTGATACGATGTATGAAAGGGAGCTGCAGGAGGCATTACAGTTGTCTGTGCTTGAAACGTCGGGTAGTCAAGATCCTTGTGGGACAAAGACGGAACAAGGTATGTATGAGTCATGGATTAAGGTAATTGAATGAACGCTTTTACCATCATAATCAGATATATGACAGTATTGAATAGAGGGGGTCACCAGGTTATCCGTTATATATGTATTATGTTAGCTTAGTATTATGTCCAAGAAGCATTGTGGTAAGTAGTAGTACTAGAAGGCCCAGCTAACAACTGCAGAAGCAACATCATACTGGGTTATTCAATTCATAAGCCTTCTTCCTTTTGCTCAGAACGGGGACATGAATCTAAAGAAAACTTAAGTTTGAAAAACAACGACGTTTTGAATTTTTCCAAAAAAGCTGTCATTTACTGCTGGATCTGTTTCTTGATGAAAAATTGCTGGTGATGTTTTACCATATACTTCTGTTTAAATTTTGCTAGACTCCTTACATTTATGAAATAATTATGAAACAACATAGATCTATTTTTATCTAGGGCTATTTCAGCTATATAACTATGTGCCTTATTTTAATTTGTATGTGAAGATTTAGATCTATGTTGTTGGTTGCACATTTCATTTCCAATTGAATAAAGCACATCTGAGCTTCATCAAATATCAATCTACAGAATCTGCAGAACCCACCACTAGCACCCCTACACTGCCATCGCAAGCTGCAAATGATGTGCATGTAGAGGTTGAATTGGCTTATTCAAAGGCCCCAGAGCTGACCCGAGTGGAAGACAAAAACATTTCATCAGAGGGAGAACAGGATCCCCACTTTGACAAGGAACCCCCTCCTCTGTTGCTTTTAAATCCCTCCACCATTGGGACTGTTATAGATGAAAGCATTGAATGTGTAGCTGACAAAGAGGAAGAGGAGTCAAAAACCGGTCGACGACAGCAACGGAGAGTTGTTAAGAAACCAGTCATCATAAATGATGATGATTGCTCCGGAGGTAATCAAATGCTTTATTTTTCTCTTCTTTTTTAGACTTTTTTTTGTTTAAATATTTTGCTATTAGTAATCATTCTGTTTACGTACAATTTGAATTTTCCATATTTTTCAGACATGAAGATCAGATTTAATCTTTAGTTATCTTTTACCAGCTTGCTTTGAATGTTTAAACTTGATGTAGTTGTGTGTTGCCTCCGTTGGCTTCCTTTTTCTCTCTAAAAATCAAAATATTATTATTAATTAAACTTGACTTTCAATAATCTATATAATATATATATATGTGTGTGTGTGTGCCCATCTTGGAAAAACGCATAATTGACGCTATTTTGACTTAACCAGGTTTCATTGAATTTTCAAGCTATCTTTAATAGTTTGTTTTTAAAAATTAATTTGTTTTTTTTTAAATTGATTTTTAAAGTGCCTTGCATCAGATGAATGAACTGGAGAAAAAAGCCTTCAAAGTTAGAGACAAAAACATTCAAAAACCCCAAATTAACAATTTTTTACTGAAATCACCTTTTTTAGCCAGTAACTCAAAATAGGCTCAACGTCAATTATTATGCGCTTTTCCAAGATGGCACACATATATTAGCTCTCATATTTCATTTTGGTGCATTAAGTTATTGTTCCTTTTCTCTTGTATTTATTTATTTATTTTTATAATTTATCACTGACATTATTTATTCTTTTTTATCAATGAGAATAATTCACATGTCTTCCATGTAAATGTATTTTCTGCCCTTTTATTTTTTTTCAATGCATTAGTGTTCAGTATTTAGTAATCTGTCCTTGCTGATGCAATATAACAGTGAATAATTATGAAAATCACCATTTTAAACGATCACCTTAATGAAGGCCATTATATTTTCTGTCGAATGCCTGAGATGGATTTTTGGATATAAAATATAAAGCTATTATTTTAGTTTAAAAAATGTTTTGCTTTATTTGGTTTTTCTTTTTTGTTGTTGTTTATGTATGCTGATTTGTTTTGTTTTTATTTCCAGATGAAAGCGATTTTAACCCAGGAAATGACTCTGACAGTGAAAGCAATGAGGAAGAAGGGGATGAAGAAGCTTTTTCACCTGGTGATGATGATAGTGATTTTGATGACAATCGAAAGGCAAAAAAGAAGGGAAAAGAAAATAAGAAAAACACATCAGCAGCTCAGAAAAATAAGACAAATAAAAGTCCATCCACAAATAACAGCAAACCAGCTAAAAAATCTGTGCAGAAAAAAATGGAGAAAGGTACAAGTACTTTAAAGAGACATAATATAATTACATTGATTTTTGTTTTTGTTTTCAAATATATGGTAAATATCTGGCAAAGCATGCAGTCAATATTTATATACCATATCATCTGGAGTTTTCACCAAATGTCAGAAATGCCATACTCTAATTGCTTTTGATGGTTTGATTGTCAACAGTGGCATAGAATTTGTATAACAATTTTTCTTTTTCAGTATTCTTTCACCAACTATGACTCCACCATTTTAGTCCATAGTTTTACTGCCAAAAAGTGACTATTTACAGACAGTAGCCTGTTATTCAGAGAAGAAAACAATTTATGATTGTAAAGTGCTCAAATTATATCAATGGAAAGAGACTGGAAAATGGAATTCCACCCAGAAAAGTGCCAAATGATGAATTTTAAAATAAAATAAAACTAACAAATGCAAACCATCACTTGCACATCACTTAAAATTGACAAATAATGCAAGATATCTAGGTGTTGTTATAGTTGTAGATAATAAACTGCAATGAAAAGATCAAGACTGAGCCTTGTGCAAGAAAGTAAATGGCCTACTAGCATTCCTAAAATACAGCAATCAGAAGTGTACAGAAGTGTTGGCATTACAATGGCTCTGTAGACTTTCATCTTGGTTTTCAGTTGTATTCCTCTCTGATCCCACAGACTGCTTCTCAGTTTTCCGAAGGGTACTGCAGCTGATAGGATTCTTTTCGATATGTGAAAAGCAGTAAAGATATAGTAGATTTTAAACAAAATCTAAAACACATAACATTAAATGTGAATACTACTCCAGTGGTGCGTTGACAATGATGCTCAGTTGACTGAGTGTGTCGGCTTTTATGAAGAAGAAGAAGAAAAAGAAGAATCAATGTCTGTTCACAAAATGTCAAAGATAAGTGTGCTTCAAAACATTTATAAAACTACAGAGGATGGATATGGTATGCGGCCTCTGAATGCATGATCAATGTCATAAATTGGTGTACAGCTCTTCCTAATGCACACAGAAACAATTTAGAAGTGGCTGAATTCCAACAAATGCACCATTGGTTTCTCAGATCAGTACCAACAGTGAACAATCATTATTATTACTTTCAAGAATCTATGCAAAGACCACCACTTTTCGATACTAGTATTGATAAGCAATTCTAGACCATGAAGAATAATAAAAAGTAAAAGTACAAAGGTAAAACTTGAGAGAAACAATGTGAGACTTGTTAAGTAATTCTCTAAGCATGGATACCATAAATTCATACTTAACTTTAATTTTATAGATGTAAGGTGTTTTTTTTAAAACAGAGTGGTATTGCTTTACCAATCCTAGTAATATACTAGTATTGGCACATCTTATTAAAAGTCGATAACTATTGCACCCTTTTCCACTTGTTGCTTCAGTTACTTGCCCATTCTGTTATAAATATACTACCTATTGTCCATCTATAATAGATCTACGTCTATTCTTATCATATGTCCGTAATGTTGCATTTGTCAGAGTGCATAACTGAGAGTTGCGAAGGTGGAACCCTGACTCCAGAACTAGGGCATTGTCAGTGCATTATGAAAACCAAATAAAAATTATAATATATGCAAATTTATGCTATGCCTTCCCCCCAAAGCGTTCAATGTATTATCCAACAATTACCACATGTCACATTTGATCCAAATAATTTCTGGGCTTATTAATGTCATAAATTTGATAAAAAGCAAGCATAATATCAAATTAAAATAAATTAATCAAAGAAATAAAAACTTTTGCAAAAGATCTGTCATTTTACTTTTGCTTCCCTGATTTTGCAATTTTCTATTTTAAATAGATTTCTTTGAACTTTTTTCATCTATTTAAATGATGATGAAATGGTAATTTTTTAAGTAAACAAATTTGGAATTTGTTGACAATCTTAAATTTTGAAAAGATAGTCAGACAGTAAACATTCATTTGATGTTTTTGCAAAATGGCAAAAATTGTAATTATATAATTTTTAAAGCTCTTACACCTCAAATTGGATCTATGCGTCACCAACTCATTTATTTACTGCAACTTTTTAAAAACTTTTTTTCCTTTTTTTTTTTAACTCCTTCAAAAACTTTATTAGACACACCAAAAGTAGCAGCCAGCAAGAAACCTCAAAAAGCCTCCACTAGCGTGAAGAAAGATTCTACCGTCCTCAAATCAGCTCAAACATCATCATTGACCCCAACATTGGCAACTCCTGCTCTCAACTCAAAAGTCAAGACTTCTGCACCTTTATCCTGTACATCATCCACCAAAAGACCGACAGAGAGATTGTCTCAATCCTGGAAAGCTCCTGGTAAGAGATTTTTTCTATCTTTGTTTTGTCAGTCAAAGATTTACAATGACATGATTTTAAAGAACTTCTTGGGATTTATTTGATTCCAAGATGATCTCATAGCCCTCCTATATAACATAGATACAGTGATACAGTGGAATCCCGTTATAACGGGAGATAGGGGACTGGTACGAAAGATCCGTTGTTGCAGGATTCACGTTATAAGGGATTTTATGATAATTTCAAGGATAAAGAAGGCCTAATCGAAGAAATGAGAGGTATGGTAGGCATGCAAAGCATTCTGCTTTTCTGCGCATGCCTTCTCCGTCCTGGAAAGCTCTTGGTAGGAGATTTTTTTTTCATCTTGGTTTTGTTGGTCAAAGATTTATAATGACATGATTTTGAAGAACTTCTCAGGATATATTTGATTCCAAGATGATCTCACAACCTGCATATGTAACATTAAGAGCAAATTAAAAACCAAAAATGAAGTTACAGTGGAATTCTGTTATAACCAGAGGTAGGGGACTGGTACAAAAGATCCATTCTAGCAGGATCCAATGATTATTTCAAGGGAAATAATAAAGAAGGCCTAATCGGAGAAGTGAGAGGCAGGGTAGGCATGCAATGCGTTCTGCTTGTCTGCTGCATGCCGCAATCACATGACACAGTGAGAGGATGTAAAGAAACAACAGTCCTTCAGCTGTGCCATCCACCTACTTCATTTGATAATCAATGAAAAGCAGTGATTTTTTTTACCTTTTCAGGACGAGCCAATGATGAGAAGAATGTACCTACATCTCTTATAAAATCACCTTCTTCTGGACTACGGTTGGGTTTGTCTCGGAACCAACGTGTCAAGCCACTACATTCAAGTGTTAAAGTGATATGATGATAATCCGGCACCAATACTTACATATTATGGTGCAGATCATTCAAGTAGACAAATATTTTACGCAATCAAGGAGCAAGCAGATGCAAGCAAGTGCCTCATATTGATTTATCATTTGAACACACATTTGCTTTATCATTTTTAAGTCATTGTACACTGTCAGGAAAGACCCTCTTATATTATGCGAGTCTGATTTAATTTATGATCATGGGTGCATTTCTGCTGCTGTGCTGCTTTTTTGTCAATTACAAGATGCTCTGTTAACTGTTTTTAGTCAGCACTGGCAAGCACTGTTCAGCGTAGCAAGTGTATCACCATTGCACAGGTCAGCTTAGTGCTAAATAGCGTGTTCCTGCATGCTGGTGTCTCTTCTTCTTCTTCTTTGTTATGTGGTAGATGCCAATGTTGGAGGACCCGATCTACATTTGACATTGTCAAATACACGAATAGGCCTACAGCCACAATTGGTATTACTGCAATCACAATTAGTAGACTTTGCGGTTCTTGTCTATCATACAGACAAATGATTTTCCTAAATGGGTTGAGGCATTCAGTTTTGGCAGCAGCAAACGTAAGGCTTCTTCATAGTCTATAAGTGTTGAAGGAATATATGTAGGAGTCTGTTGTCCCCTTGTTCTTCTCAGAATTGGTCTGACTGAATCAGAAAAACCAACAGCAATCTGTTCTTGCTGTTTCTTGTGACTTGTGGTGACTTTATCGGTCTTTCTACATGTTGGGAGTGGTTCAAGGTCAATATATGTTATGAGGTGTGATGCGCTTCTTCTGGATCTTCTGAGAAATCACCAGAGATATGTCTTTCCGCTCTTTTTTGCGTCATCTCGAAGAGTCGATGTCTCTCTGGTAGTGTGGGTCCCAGACTACACTGGTATACTTGAGGAGATTGGTTTCACCAGCATTTTGCAACATTGTATCTCTAGATATTTATAGGGCACCCTTTTAGGTTTCGGTGTAAGTATGCACTTGTTATGTTGCCTTTGGATTATTTCAATCCTGTTTCAGGTTATTGGATATTTCAATCATGTATTTTGTTGATTCAATTTTCTGAATGTTTGTTGTGAAGTGAAAATTAAACAATATTGATTTTCTTTTGTTTGTTATTGTCGAAACGTAGCACTTTGTAATACTGAATTTCATGAGCCCTTTTTTTTCCTTTTCTTGTAGTTTGGATAGTCAGTGTTGAGAGCCTTACAGTCTCCCTCTGTGCAGATGTTTACTTATAAGAAGGTCTCATTGGCAAATAAGCAGATATTTTATTTATATTGTCTGGTAGATCATTTATTTATATTAGAAAGAGGATAGGGCAGAGGAGAGATCCTTTATATTGTACCACCAAACCCCTCCTCAATGCCTTTGTTTACAATAAATGGGCTTGTTTTGGACTGCTAGAAAACCAACAGCAATCTACTTTCAGTTTCAATGAAGTCCTTACTTTATCAAAGTCAAAGCTAATCAACAGGATTGGCAGATGTCAAATTATGGCACTTAATAGTGAATCTGAAAATACTATTTTGGTGTGTATGTGCTTATACAGACTGTGCAGTAGACAGGAAAGCCGACAGAAAAGCCCGTAAGAATGAAAATAATAAAACAAAACAAGTCTTTGAAAAAGAACAAAACAAAATAAAATTATATACCGGTACTGTAGTTGTAGTTTTTATCACAGAATATCAGTATTTTGTTTTATGCATCAAGTTTTATACTGAATCTTGCCTCTAACTCTGTTGGGCTTTAATGTTGGAGTAATACTCTGAAAACAGGCCAAGTCCTCCAATTATGATCTCCAAAGGCTGTGCTGAAGTTCATTAGTACCAGTATTTAATGTTGATGTCTGATTTTTCGTTCAAACCCCTGTTTTTCATTTTTATGATCCCACATTTTGTGTGTCAGGTAGTCACCTCTGATTAAGCCATTCATTTTCCTGCCCTTAAGTTGAGATGTTTTTACTAAAAATATTCCTTCACTTGAACTGTTCTTATACATGTACTGAAATTATTATTTTATATCATATATGGACTGTTTTCATGCTTTAACTATACTTATATGCATCAGGGCTTGAAAAGGTAAAATTTGTTGGATCTGATGATGGTGATAGAGAGGATGACCATTTTGTACAGCATGTACGAAATATGATAGTAATAGTAAAACAGTAATATTCTAGAATGTCCATCTGGAGTCTAGAGTTTTTGGGGTCATACATCATAGTATAGGATGGTATTTGCTGGATTTTCTTTTTTGGCAATTATTGCTTGCCTATTAAAAAAAAAAAAAAGAAAAGAAAAAGATTCCACATGCACATTAATTAGAGGAAATTTTTGTAATATAATACATGTATGTAAATAATACAGTTATAGGCCCATTGTTTGATTTAATGATGGAGTTGTGTTGATGTTTAAGTTTAAATGTAGACATATGTTTTATATTTGTTAATTTAAAAAAAAAAAAAAAAAAAAAAGAAGAAATTTTAAAAGATTGTGGTAGTTTTTAAAAGATTTTTGTTTTGTCCAAATGTTGTTATTATAGGATTATTTACATTTGACTTCTTTTTTCCTCTTTATGTGTTTTGTGTTAAACTTATTCTCAGATCTAGCCCTATGCCATGTATACTAATTTACTATTTCCTTTCTTTATAGTCCTCTAGTGTTTTGTTTGTGACTGATTCTGACTGATAAATGTATTGTTACGGAGACTGAGAGTAGAACTATTTTTGAACGGTGCTTTTGTGCTGGATGTTAAAACTTTTTTTTTTTTTTTTTGTAGTGTAGGTTCATCCCCCACCCCACCCCCTCTCCAATTTATGTATTATTGAAAGTTAGTGCATTTTTTTTTTTGCATGGTACATTTACTGTTATTTTTCAGTGGCTCTTTGTAATTAAATTTCTGATTTTACTGTATAACTTTTTGTGTTGTTTATTTTTATTCTCAACATGAAAAGATTGAGCATTATATTTATATATCTCGGGTTATTTATCAACTGTAGGGTATTGTATCGATAATCTTCACAGGACAAAAGCATTCTAGTAGTACAGTATAATCTATCAGAAACTTGTGACTCAATTTTTAAGCATTTAATAGATAATTCATGTATAGGTTAATTGTTGGAGTGGTTTCATCACAAAATGTTGTTGCGTTTTACTTTGGTACATGAATTGTATGTTCAATTATAGTTGTGATCAAATTAGGACAAGAGAGAAAAGATATGTATCTCTACATCTTTTTGTTTTGATTATAAGGATGAGATAAGGTTTATATGTAATTTCTCACACTCTTTAGGTATAGACCTTGTGATTTGTCATGTAGAAAAATGCATTGATGGTCATGAGCAATTTCACTTCATTTATACCATTATTTTAATGAGAACATACATGTATATAATATATTTTCACTCCTTTCATTGAATAAATGAAAATAGTGTTTAATTTCTCTCAACACATGGAGTATTTGTGGTTATTATTGACTGACATATTACTGTTTTATGACTTACTTTTGTTTTTTTATTTGAAGACTTGTTTGTAAATCGGACCTGGTATTTGATTTAAGTATTGAATCCTTTCACGACGAATTACAAGGGCGGACTGTCCAACTCTGTATTATTGAGACCTTGCTTTACTTCACTGACTGCTGGGGGTGGGCTAGCCGCCTTACTGAAAACTGTCAGGGTTTTTTAGGGTCTTTTAAAATTTTCTTATTTATCTCTTCATGTAGAATCAAGTAATTTTGTATAGTGATAAAGGAAGGTAAGAACTGTATGATGCAAAAAGAATTTATTTTTGGAATATCTTTTAATAGTTTTGATTTTTTTTATAGGTCTCTAAAAAATCACATTTTGAAAAAAAAAAAAAATTGTTAGACAGCGAAAATAGGTCTACAACCAAACAAGTACAAATTAATGATAATATCAAGCAATATCAGAGCCTAAAGTTTGATAGCTTTCAAGGATTTAAAAAATATTAGAGTGATTAGCTCGCTGAGGACACTCACAACCTTCCATTGCCACTACCTACTCAGTTCAGACCATTTGGCAGAGCATGAATGTATGTTTACCGCCAGTGAGTGATAGAGGAAATGACAGTACCTGACTAGCAAATGTTTCTCCTGGTAAAAGTAAAAGAGCGTTTTATCTAGGGAGACTAACTTTTATTCCGGAACAAGGTGATAGGAAATAGGAGGACTAATCTTTATGAAACTGCCAAAGGCGACAGCGTGTTGGTTTTTATAGGAAAAATGTGACCATACCCTGTGTGCACCATCGGCGGCTAGGCCCAGGCGGGTGGGAGTTGGAATGGGGGGGATGTTAGTACATGTAATAACCGACCACTTCGTTCCCCATCATCACTATAATAATATGTCTATATATCTCTATTACTCATTATTTATTATTCTCGAGATGCCGTGGTTGGGCCCGCTTGAAACTGCTAGAACTAGAAGCGTGCTGACACTATTGACATGACAGTTCAGTGTTTAGACCGCTATCGAAGTCGTACATAGCTTGTTTATTGCGCCGAGATGCGGTATGCGAAGAAAAGCATTGTGTAAGAAGTGTTTTCGTCACGGTCTCGATTGTAGACGCTCATACTCATACTTCGCGCATCCACTTCTACTTCTAGATTCACTTGGCTAGTCCAGATCTACACGTAGTTCTACAATACCGATACTTAAAACAGCACGATCAACAAGACTGAAGAAAAAATGGCTTCTACTTCATTACATTCCTATAACGGGACCATGCTTACAACGGGATTTTTCCTCTGGAACGAAAAGTCCCGTCGTAGCCGTGTTCTACTGTATAAGGATCAGGATAGAGATTTCACATTTGTTTGTCAAGAGGTACACTGTATAAGTACAAATATACAGAGATGTCAGCTATAGTGCAGCAGAGTAATCCCTCGCCAATATATCATTTTATACAAATCTGATCTAACAAGTTAAAACAAGTGTTTTAGTCATAGACTTAGAGCTACATTTCATTATTTACAACAATGAAGACAACACTAATTTAAAAAGCAAAACAGAATGAATAAGTAATGTGAAATGTTCAGAAATTCTTTTAAGTCTTTTATTTGTCACAATATACATACATCATGTTTTGTCGTTTCACAGTGAGTCACACACAAAATAGAAAGTATCCTTTATTCGATTTCATGTACAGTTTGACTACACAACCGTAACATGGCACTCATATTGTTAACAGTGCACAGTTTCATTGACGTTTTTCTTAGGAAGCCACTCCCTCCAAGGAAGCTACTTATAAAAATACTATTGTTAAGCATGGTATTATCTTCATACTTTCACTTCCCTGACATCTTCAAGTCAAGTGTAAGCTACTACTAATACTATACCATTCTAAAAAAAAAGTTGAACTGAAGTGGTTAAGTTATAGTAAGCCTGACTTGATAGTGTCACCTCTTTTCAGGTTTGGTATGGTTGTGGTCCACAGAAAATGAAGGCAGCTAAGGAGAGAATCAAAACATAATTTGTTTCATACTTCTGCCAATCAAGTGATGTGGATGAAGGGAGGATATGTTTTGCGTTAGATTGAGTGCATTGGATTTTTCCAGTCTCAAGATCTTAGTTGTCAAATACTTGATCTTGAATGTGAAGCAAACTCTTGTGAGAAAAATCCTTGCAGCAAGTTGTTTGAATCTTTGTTCCAACCTTAATTTTGTCTTCCAGCATGATGTAAAAGTTTGTCAAACATTCATTTTTCCCGCAATCTCTTGATGAAAGATAGATATTCTTTGTTCCGAATTCCATAGCTGTGGAAAGGGATGAACAAAGTTTATTTTTTTTAATTTGATAAAAGTAAAAGCATATACACTTTATTAAGATATATCTTCAAAGTTAAATAGGGTGAAATTACATATCATCCGCTGAACACACAATCATTATTTTAATTAAGAGGAATTTGTTTGATGAGATGAAAAGCGGGCATGGTTTCTTCTGGGGTCTATATTTTTATAATAGTAGTTGGCTTCAGTGAAACGACGCAACAGGATATATTAACAACAGGCTAACTATAATTCCTGTAACTGTTGCACAAGATATCCAAGGGAAAAATGACAAAATATTTGCGTTGCAGTGGATACAAAAGGTGATTTAATAAAATATATTGTACTGATCACTCGTCTGATCCACTGACCCAACTTGAGGCCAAATAAAACCCCCCCACAAAAAACCATTAAATTACATGTATTTAAATTCTTTCCTTTGATTCTATTGTAGAAGAGCAGCCTTGTGCTCTATGCAAAGAGATTCAAATTAGCTGACATCATCCAGGCGTTGGATAAGTGCTTGTACTTGTGAAGAGCAGGAAGTTAAATTACATAGGTTGTTGGGAAATCCGTTGCGTGTCTTGGTTTTACTACTGTTCCGTTCCCGTTCAACAAGAAGTAGAAGCTCTAACACTAATGATAATACAAAGCATTTGATTTAAACCAATCAATGCATCCTATGCTTGAGCAGTTTTATTAGGCTGCCCAGCGTATGAGCGCACATGTAGACACACAACCACACCCACCCATACACACCATTCATCGTACAAGTCCTGAGATAGGTTAATTAAATTTTATAGGTGTCATAAAACTAAATAATTTAATTATTAATATGTACCAATGCTAGCATTTTCTGCTAGCAGGCAGATCCATTGTAATTTTATGCACAATTACAATGCCTTATACTTATATAAGACCAGTGACCATGAATTTGAGATGAAGCCTGCTTTAGGCCAGAGTGAATGTGCTTAAAAGTATTTAGATTATATTAAAAAAAAAGGTCAGTAAAATTTTGTACTTGAAGCCGAAGCATGTTTGAGGACCATGTGCTTGTCAACCGTGTCAACAAGTAATTTTTGTTCATATCTGCCTAGAACATTCAGACTGTGGTATCAACTTTAAATCATTATTAAATAAAGTAAAGATACCAAAGCTTTTTAAACAAGGACTCAAAAGCACAACAATAACATCTAAATCTAAATACATGTACTTACTAGTAAGCTGCTTTTTGGCGCGTTAAGTAGAATACTCAGCTACCTGTCGGACTCTGACCCATTGACTCGTCTCTCTCCTTCCCAATACTAATCCTCAATGGCCTATGGTTGTATTACAGTTTATGGTTTTAACAAGTAAAATTCAGGCTTTCTCAGCTTTCAAGATCACTGTGATGACAGTACAAAAAAAATTTATTCTGACTTTATGCACACACCTGTTGTAAAACTAGTTTAGTAAGCATGTACTCCTGTCCTGTTTAAGTCGACAAAAGAGTCGGGGAAGGGGAGTTTGAACTTGGAAACACCCTGCCTGTCCCATTACAAATTACAGGCGTAGTGTGAATAGTTTTCACTGAACATTGTATCATATTGTTAAGTTTCAACCAGTCAAAATAAAGATTTTAATCCCCAATGGTCACCTTTTAAGAGTGCGATTGTCATCTGTGAGTTTCTCGCCATTGAAAGATAACCAATGTCTTTTCCAGACATGTCTCCTGTGAATGCCAAACATAGAGAAATAGTCATGCAATGATAAAAAAGTCAAAGTGATAAATATATAATGTAAAAATGATGAAAAGTGAATCTTGGACCCATTTCCTGCGGCCCTAGGGTTGTCAAAAATATTTTTCAAAACACTAATTCTGCCTAATGATAATGATAAATTTGCTTTTCTTCCAAAAGAATTATTAGATTCAAACTGCTATGAGCTTGATAATGACACTTAAAGTCTAGTTTGCAATGCACTATTGGCATATAATACAAATAAAGGTCACATAACACACACACACACACACACACATATATATATATATATATATATATAAGCTTAATCATACTAAATGTGTTTTACATATAGATGCCAAAAAGCTCTTTCAATCCATATATCATCAGCAAAGGTAAAAAAACACAAACAGATAATTGAAAGAAACTGTTGAAGCTGGATCTGTATAACATTTAAGTCCTGTAATAAAATGTTTCTACTGATCTATACACCTATAAATTATATATTTATTTTGACAGATAACAATAACAAAAGAAAACAATAAACTTTTTTTTACCTCATATCATATACTTGACACAAAATAATCTTTTGTAAAAACCCATGTGCAACTCACCAGCTGAGTCTTGTCTTTTCATCTCTTCTTATCTGACGCAATGTAAACTGTCTCTGGAATGCATGTTTGAGGTCAATAACTTTTGCATTGTGGGTCACTACAATAGCTGAAAAAGTAGATACATCATATAGATTTAATATTAATATAATATATACATGTATATGATTCTATTAGAACAATTTTTTTCCTTACTGGTTGTGATTCAAATTATCTCAAGAATATTCATGTAATTGAGGAAAACACTGGTAAAACATGATATGATGGTGCACGACAAAAGAACATTCATGTAAAACCAATTGATGAGAATAACAAACATTTCATACCTCCCAATCGTCCACTTCTTTATTCTATTCCAAAAAACTTGACACATATTTAGTGGTCATAAAACAAAGAACTCAAAGGTGAAATGAACATGTGCTTAAGTCGCAGAATCTTTATCCTGTCTTAAATGATAATCACTGAAATAAAAAATTTGACTAACTGATTTGGTGCGACAGTATTGATAGAGTTAAATGAGTATGACCCATAGCAAACTCTTCTAGGCTTAACCACAAACAGTAAAGTGGTGTCCCGATCTATTCCAAAGACACACTAGCTACAAACTGTGAAGTCCTAGATTTGAATTCCACTGTGACTGATGTGATGTTGAGATCTTGGAAAAAAGACTTAGTACTCTAAGGCCTACACAAATTTTCTCAATCCCAGGTGTAAAATAAGTAGACACTTTTGAACAGCAGGAGATTTTGTCAGTATGTTAGAGTAGAGTGATGTGCCTGCGAAATGGCTGCTGCTTTGTACACTTCTCTCGAGTTGATATGATATATGGATTGAAAGAGCCTTTTGACATGAACATGTTAAGCACGTTTAGTATGAATAAGCTGATATATGTGCATGCGACCTTTATTTGTATTCTGTTATAATTATATAATGTTAAGTAAGAGAAATATGCCAACAGAGCATTGCATACTAGACATTAAGCTCTTGTGGTCGCAGTGGCTCAGCGGTTGTGCTTTGGATTCGCAACTGAGGGGTGATGGATTCGAGCCCCGTTGGGGACACTGTGATTAGACCCTTGGGCAAGGTTTTTAACACAAATTGCCAACGTTTACGGCACTGCACTTACGGCTGATGTTTGGTTTCCAGTTAAAAACCAAAAGATAATTTCCCTTCGGGGATCAATAGAGTGGATTTTTATTTAGTATTTTAATTTTATTTATTTATTAAGTGTACCTACCTGTCTCCTAAGCATACATATATGTAACTGTGTAAGACATAATATCATATAATGTATGT
>JBCJKE010189779.1:0-10221 GCA_039654525.1 Melibe bucephala
ATATATAAATAAATAAATATATAAATAACACTAAAACTTGTTCATTGTTAAATTTCGCAACATAAGTTCAATGTCATGATGTTCAAAATCTTTTGCTAAATCAAACACTGACGATGTATCTGATCTAAGCTCTGGATTGGCTCCATGTCTCAAAAGGCATTCAACAACTTCACAGTGACCTGATGAAAAAAAAAAAAAAAAAAAAAAGAAGCAAGTTAAGTGATATAATGGCTGCTTTGCCCCCATCCAACAATGTTCATTTCTAAAACCTGTATTAAACTGATCATACATTAATGGCAATAAATATATTATGTTTCTAAAGCGCCTATCCTGAGAGGGCTAAGGGTATCTAAATACGGTATACTTTGCATATGCCCATCTGTACTTTCCATATCCTCACCATAATCTCACTGTCAACTTCATCAAACAACAATTTTACAGGAGAGACAAAACTGTTTTATTTCCCTAGTGTAGTCCAATGATGACCTAAACTAACGCAGTACAATGTTTATCTTTGTTATAAAATGTGGGCAACTTAATATCATTATAAACATTGATGGTTCAACGACACAAAAATTTTACAAAGCTGACACAGAAGTCACTGGTACGACTTAAAGAAGAAGACCTAACAAATTATGGTGCCTTAATCAAAACTACTAGCAATCGTACTGTGTTATGACTTGGTGTACTGATATCGGTATAGTGGTACACATGGCACTATGTGCTTAACAAAGGCCGTCTAAATATTTTCTTTATCAGTTTTTTTCCTTATGAACTGTATGATCAATAGCCTTTGTGATAATTTTGTTTTCTTTATGCCAATTTGTCCTAAAGATATGGAACATATTATTTTTAATTCATCATTCGTTCCATTCCTTTATCTTTATCATAATCATCATCATCATCACCACCACCACCATCATTACATTACACATATTTTTACTGTTATCATCATCATTCTCATCCTCATCTTCATCATCATCATCACCACCACCACCACAATCCCCATCATTACATTACACATGTTATTACTGTTATCATCCTCATCTTCCTCATCATCATCATTATTGTTGTTATTATTATTGTTGTTTTTATTGTGATTGTTATTTTATAAGAGGTAGAGAGCGAGCAAATGGTAAAGGCCAGGATAGACAGAAAGATAAATAGAGACAAGTAAAAGGAAAAAGAGATATGCCAAGAGGGGGAGGGTGGAGAGGGGGAGGGTGGATAGAGGGAGGCAGAGAGGAAGAAACAGTGGAAGGGAGAGTGGGAGAGGGAGACAGACATGAGAGAGAGAGAGAGCTTATATTAACCATTGTAACCCTGGCAAAGTTTAGCATTTTCATTGAAATTTCATAGGCTGCAGATGAGTGTATGACTAGACTATGACAAGTGTACACACTAGTTGGCAGAGGCGATTCGGAAAAAAAAAAAACGGCATAAAATTGAAATGACTGATGCGATCATGACAGTCATATTTCCTCGACGGATGTATTATGATGTCAGCTGGAATGTAAGTAAAAAAAACCAAACAAACCCTGAACTAATTTCGCGATTTGATGGTTAAACTAAGATGACGACAACATGGATACCCACAACTAGCATAAAATAAAATGCAAAATCTGAAACAAATTTCTAACCAGGCAAACCATTGATCGATATGTTATAGTTATAGAGACAATTTTTGAGTGCAGTGCTGTACAAAATGCACAGGCAAATACAAGTAACAAATGCATAGAGATTAATAAAAATTACCAGTGCAAACTATTAGAAATGAACATAATTTGTATGTTACGTTAAATGAAATGTTGCATAAAGAGTGAATTTTTTTTAATGCCTAGAAGATATGGAAGATCATGGGTTGGTTTACTCTAGATATGTGGACCAACAAAAGACAAAAAAAATCAATCTCCATAATTAAGTAAATAATATTAACCATAAGAAAACTTGAGAAAAGAGAAATCTCTTTGGAATATCATGCGGTAAGGTATTCTATTACTATTAGTCCTCTCTTTGGCTCAGCTCATTTCTTTGGGACCAATTCTTTCTTTTTAACTTGATATGGATCAAAAGAAGACTGTTATCATGGCTATATGTTTTTGTTGTATTTTTCTAAGCCATAAATAAGCCATGCCTTGTTATTTGACATTCATTAACACAAAATGTCAAGACTTTTTGTCAAAATCTATCAGATCCTTAATTGAATAGATTGTACATTATGTAAAATAAAATTAAAAAAATCCTACCATGCATAACTGCAAGATGAAGTGGTGTGACATTTTCACATTGAGTGTTTTGACAGTTAAGGTTGATGCTCTCAGACTGGCACAAGATTTCTACAATGGACAAATTTCCATTGTTGGCTGCAGCATGCAATGGAGAGTTTCCAGTATCAGCAGCCAAATTAATATCAATCGGCAGATGACCCTGAAATGAAAGAGTTTCTTTAATTTTTATTTCCAAAAAATGGGACTGTTTAGGAAGATAAGAAAAGCTGATGTTGAAAGTTACATCTTTCAATAAAAAATTACGAAAAGAATGTTCGCTAGATGAAAAAAAAATCTCTGAAAAATTTTGGTTTTCAAATCCACATAATTGCAACCACAGGAAAAAATTAAAAGAGCCAGCAATTCATAAGACATTAAAAATATTCTTACAAAATTGAGATATATCTGGAGGGAAAAAATAAGCTCCAGTGTGCTAATTTTTAAAGTGTTAAGTTCTACATTAGTAAGATGACCACAGTTTCCTTCAACAACAGTCAGGTTATTTACTACTACAGTAGTCTCCACCTAATAAACCGCCCTTCGGGTGACAGAGAAAATGGGCTATTAGACGGAGTGGGTTGTTATACGAATAGGCAAGGGGAGTAACAAAGTACTTACAGACATAATATATTACGTAATTGAATGTAAAGTGCATGCAGTTTAATCAGTGACCACCCTTTGTCTAGTGTCCGGTGATAAACTAAACGATGAATGGCTGCAAAAACGGCCAATCAATGGTCTACAGTCTACAATGACAAGTCATCTATGGGTGTTCCTCTTTGTCCCTCCCACTTGTTAGCCGGCTGGGCCTTCTATGACATAATCTTTCATAATAGGGTCATATGGAAATGCATAGAGGCTCCACTAAAATGTTGCTTAATGACCAGACCATCAGCCCACACTATGCAGGAGAGGGTGGCATTACTCTATTTTACTCCAAGGCAGGGTGGGGCCTGTGCTGTGGTTTGGTTGATCAGATGACCTAGGTGTGATCATGTGTCTATTATGAGACAATTGGTTTGGGTCTTGTTCTTTTATTGCCTTTGCAAGTAGCATGCTTTTAAAAGTCTTGACATTGATGCTCAAATGACTTGTTACAAAGATTTATAAAGGGGATGGCTGTTCTGTGTTTAAAAATTCTTTTTCATCATCGTTGTTTATTATGGGCTCAGTGAAAGTACTGGATTATTAGGCAAAGGTCTGGTCTGAGAGTGGGTTATTAGAAGGGTGCTTTAGACTGAAGAAAATTTTTCACCGAAACAGCAGGTTATTTAGCGAAGTGGGCTATAAGGGTTATTAGACAGTGACTACTGTACTACTACTACTACTAACATTCATAAGCATTTTAGAGACAGATTTTTTTTGGAAGAGTATCTTTATAATATTTTAGGCTCAATATATTATGTCATTTTCAAAAGAAGGGTTATATTATCTCTCTTAAATCATTTCAATATAATATGATAATGATACACATATACAGATATTCATGAAATCCACTATTGAGGGTTATAGACCTTTAGTACTTTATCCTCAGTCCTCACCTACTTGTGAAGGCTGAAGAACTGGTTTTGATGCAAAATCTGCTGAATTTGTAGTTTCTGAATAATTTTTCAACCTAATTTTTCAATGCATTCAGGCTAGACAATGCAGTACTTTCAGGTAGGCTGTTCCATGTGTCAACAACTCTAAGGCTGAAGAATTTTTTTTCCGATCTCTAGGTTGCAGGCTTGTCTAGCTACCTTATAACAGTGGCCCAGAGCTTTTTTGCTGAGTGTAAGATAGTTGTTAATATCAACCTTTTAGAGTCAATCTGTGTGCTTGTAGAAACCATGTGTGAGCTTGTAGGTTTCGATAAGATCCCCTCTCAATCACCTGTACATGAGGCTTGGTAAGTCTGGTGTTTTCAGTCATTCCTGATAACTGAGTTGAACTGGCATCATTTTAGTTGCACTGCATTGTACATTTTCTAAAAAAGTTGCAACTGTTTTGTTCATGGGTGACCAGATGCAGTTCCATATTCAAGATGTGGATTTAAAAGACTTGAATACAGTTGAAAGCATAGAGGCCTTCCAACGAGGCTCATAATTTTGTTAGCTTTGTTTACAAGCTGTTCTCAGTGCTCTCTGTACTTCAATTTGGGATCAACATGGATTCCTAGATCTTTTTCACAGGAAGTACTTTCAAGTTCCACAATACTTAGACCATCGGACATCTTGTAAGTAAATTGTTGATTGTAGAACCCAAGGTTGAATATACCAAATTGTGTGAAAATAAGTTGCAATTCAACTTAAAAGAAATTCTACAAACATCAAATTTTGCATATCAATAAATCACTGCTGACAAACTAATTTGTGTTAAGTAAAGTTACTTCTGAAATTCCTCATGCAAAATATAGACATTCTGTTTTCATCCGGCAGTTTTTTCACTCAAATCTACACTTAGTGACAGCATGACATCATGAGCTTATGCCATGGGTGTAGGCTTAAACCAGTCTGGATCACGTGAGGGGGTGATTGGAATTATAATTATCATAACAATAAGGCCTACAATACAACCAAGCGATTGGGTGGAGAAGAGAGAGAATGAGAGGCCTGGGCCTAGCCTATGCCAATGGGTGTGTTTTGCAATGCACCAAACCTAAACGAGGTTGGGAGAAGAAATCATTGAATCTATCGGGTGTTGCATTAAAGGAGAATCCCTGCAGAAGACAATTAAAACTACATGTAAATTAAATAGCCTTGAGCAGTGTAGGCCTATCAGTCAGCGCCTGTGCTACTGAAACCCACCAGAAAGAAAAAAGTAGATAGTAGCCTATATTAATTTTCTTTTGAAAATGTCTTGTTATTCCATGATCATCTAGGGATAATTCAAAGGCCATATACATGCAACGTACTATAGAGCCCTTTAAGAGAATGGCTCAAAGTATGTGGTCTTTACCTTTTTAGAAAAATACTTGACGACATCAACTTGATTGTGCATCACAGCAGAAAATATGAAAGTCCGACTATGTGAGTCAGTATGTGAGGGATTGACATGACCATTAACAATGAAATAGTGAATGACTTCAATATAACCAAGCCTGCAAGATAAGAAGAAAAAAAACCCAGCAATTAATATTATTAGTTAGCATGTGCCTTCCTTCTTACAGGAATTCATGGAAAAAATCTCTAATTTTACTTATGAAAATTCAATTAAATTACATGAGAAAATATATCAACAAACAGAACTTTTCAAAGTTGACTAAGAGACAACTTCAAATCATTGTACATGTGACGATGGATATATGTATTTTTAATATAATTATAAATAATTTAAAATACATTTATGCCTGGCTGACATATGAATTTAATCTGAAAGCAAAGTTGGGGGGAACAAATTCTTTTTGTATTACAATTAGGCAAACTAATTGAAATGGACAACTTTCAATTTCAAACCATTATACACCACAAAAATACAATAGTGAAATCATGAAATGGATGAATATACTATCAGATAAGGATTAATTTGATAAAGTGGTTAAAACATGAGGTTTTCCATTTGTGGACAGCTTAAGAAAGGTAGAAGAATTTGTTTCTGTTTGTGTGTGGTCATTTTAAAAGTTCTGTAAAAAAAAAACTTTTTGCTCCAGGCAGTATTATAAAGAAAAACAAATCTTAAAATTCTGTTTGACAAAATTTATTTTGGAGCTTATAAAGAAAGAAGGAAAAAGAAAAAGACAAAACATGCTATACAGTTTTCCTTTACCCTTAGCAGCATACACGTTATGATATACTTTATACCTGATGGCTTGCAACATCCGCCTTATTGGTACTTTTTCCTTAGATGACCACAGATCATAAACAGGATTACTTCGGAATCCTCCTGTCAAATTACGAAAGAAATTTATAACAGATGACCACACATTCACTAAAGCAAAGCTGCGTATAGCTAGCAGCCATTGGGCAAATTGACGATTTGAGGTCGCACAGCGCACATCTGACAGAATTACTTTGTATTGCTGTTGTTTCTCAGAAGTCAAAACCTCAAGATAATTCAAAAATATGTGTGGACCTTTGGCACTGAGAAGTTTGAGAGGGTATTCTTTAAAGATGGCTCCACATAGATCAAGAATATCTCGACGAACGACACTTCCATTTTCCTTACCAACTGTAAAGGCTAAAGTCAATTCATCCATCAGAATATCATATTCCATGCGAAAAATGTCTCTTTTTTGCAGATCCGGAAATTGTGACAACCAAAAGTGGGCAAACTGTACGAAATTGTCTCCTTTACAGCAAAAATCTGTCAATTCTTCCAATGATGCATTTGCCCTAGTCAGCCAATTAGCAACAATAGTGGCATCCAAGTACATCATCATATCATCAAAGTTAACTCTGCTCTTTCGGGAACCTTTATTATGGTTTGGCCCATCAACTTCTGAAAAATCTGAAACACTATCAGAACTAACAGGTAGACTACATGATGACGGCACTGGTGGGAGTGGTGGGGGGCGTGGTAGATCATGCAAAGTAGGCTCAAGGGGCAGCTTGTCACTTTTTTTCCGCTTTTTCTTTTTTTGGGACTGAAATCGTGCCTGACCAGGTTTAAGAGGCTCCTCTTTTTTGTTGTTTGTGGGAGTGAAGATCAAACTGTCCTCTTGTGACAGACTATCAGCAGAAGTAACCATTCCAGCTGAAGAGCCCACAACGGGAGAGGCATTTGTGACAAAACCTGAATCAGGAGATATCACACGAGAGCCAGCAACAACATTGGTTTGACAGTCAGGTTTGTAATCCACGTCACTTGATACTGACCCCAAATGCCTCTCTCTGACAAGTTTCAAGTCAGTATCATCAGAAAAAACTTCTTCCTCATCGCTTTCCCTTATGCTGAGCCTAGAGACACAAATAAGATCTCTGAGGTCTCTAATGCCACGGCTCATTTTAATAAAACTTTACTCAGACATATGTATCTAAAAAGTTGATAAAATAGGGATTTTTATTTTATTCATCTATCATCTAGTTCATCATCATGGAAAGCAACATTGTCATCTCCAACCATGACCTCAACACTCAGTCGCATATCAGCTGCAAGAAGCATGAATGTTAAGTATGCTGGGAGTCGGATGCGTGACCGCCACGCAAAACGAAAAAAGAAGAGCAGTGTCTTGCTTAGCCACTTGTAGCTGAATGAAGCAGGTGCCTCAGATGAAACTTCTTCCATTTCCTGTAACTTTTACATCTGAAAAAGAAAAATGATTACTTTGAAAAAAACAAAAAATGTAAATTTTAACAAAATTCAATTGTTGAATAATTATTTTAAGCTCAATAAAATTGCATGACTGCTTACGAACATCAGTTTGAATACAGACACCATTTCCCATCTTTCATCTCCAAGCCAGCATTACAGTCGCATTGCAGGGTATGGAATCCACCCTTTTCTCACATTAGATCATAAAAAGATATACCTTTGATTCAATATATCTCAGTATCTAAAATTATGATTCTTTAGAGCAGTGTCTGAATACTGGGTTCAAAGTTCAGGAAAAATTCTCATGTGATGTCCTATACCCAAAAATAAAAATGTAACCAAAAATTACCCCAAAATGAGAGCTTAAATTACTGCAAAATACAAATGAACATAAAGCTATTGGTCCATATAAAATTCCAGGCAAAATATTGAAATTATGTGCATTTGAATTAGTTGAGGTGTATCATGTCTTTTTATTCCAGACTTCATTAGATCAGGGTAAAGTGCCAAATAATTGGAAAAATGCATTCTTCCACTTTTTTAAAAAGGAGATAGATGCAAACCAGAAAATTATAGACCAGTTTCCATCTATAATATCAATGGAACACATCATACATAGTAACATAATGGATCATTTAGAAAAAATATGAATATAATACTTAATAATAGTTTTAGAAAGCATTATATTATATTATATATATATAGCTTTTTATTTCGCATTTTGTGAAGAACTTAGTTTTTAACAGTTGTTTCTTAGATTGCCACGAATTCAATATATCGACAGTTTAACATAAATTTGTATGTTATGTATCACGTTTACGATCATAATTAATGTGCAAACTTAATTTCAATTTATTATTCTTTGTCTGAAAACCATTTAATTTTACTCCGACCTTTGAAAAGATTTTTTTTTTTTCTGTGCTCTGAGATACAAAAGCCATTCATTATCATTATTATTATTTTGCACTATTTGTAGTTTTCAATGTTTGGTTGTGTAGGTAATAGTTTGATTCTGTGTAAAAGCTTCTTTTTATTTGATATTTTAAGTTCTTAGCATTTTTCTCGTTAGAAATCCATAATTCCATGCGAGGGGTGAAAGGGTTGCCTATGGACCATGTTGCTTCACATTCCCTTTGTTTCATTACAATATAAGAATAACAATAACAAGCCAGCTAGACATCTCCTTGGTAACTGATATTACCCCCCTAGCAAAATGGAATATTCCATACTCTTGTAGGCCTGCTGCCAGCAATGATGTTATTATATACATTACTCTGACTTTCCTTCAAGAAGTTCAGAATCCATTTTCAAAAAAAGGGGGAATGGTTTATAGTAATCACTGTCTCTACAGACCATCCATTTTCTTCAAACATGCACGTTTGTACCCTGCCACACCCACTTTTGAATGGGCTGATCTAAGGCATCAGCTAGTTCTCATTTGTCACTTATATTTTCTCCAATCTGATTGGTTGAAACTTACACCAGTCAAGGGACACCAATCAGTTGTTATTTGTTAGTTATGAACCCATCATAAAATGCGGTAATTTCTCCACCTTTAACAATGCATGAGTGTTTGATACGAGCTGACACATGTAATGCCAATTGTGGGTGCCAGGTATGGCCATACATAAAAACACTATTTCCCGGGCCACTCTCTCTTCCTCCTCTATCTGTTTATATCTCTCTTTTTTATCTTTTTATCTTCAAATTACCCTCTCGTCCCCCTTATAAATCTTTTTCTATCTTTTTAAAAATTTCTTTCTCTATCATTCCCACTGTAATGCAATTCATGTTCTTTCTCCGTCTTTCAATTTAACACCCCCCCCCCCCTACCCACACACACACACAGGAATGTGCATCATATAAAAGCATTTTATCAGTTAGTAAAGCCGGTAGTTCATCCATCCTATAATGTCTATTATAGTAAGTTGTGCCCATAGGCCTAATAAAGTAAGAGAAGTCATAAAGATCAGCAGCCCGGGAAATTGAAGTAGACTTTCATATGCCTCGGCCTTCGACGGCCGGGGAAATAACCTTTCCACTGCTTTGGTCACCGGTGGCCGGAGAGGGGGTATTTTTAGTAATCCTAAGGATTTGATCTCGACACCTAACCCAAGAAGTTATTTTAAAGATCTAGATAAGATTACTTTGACCTACAGCCTGCTGTATATGAGTGCATATGCTGATATCCTAATGATTCCTTGGCGCCAGGGACTGATTGGAATTGGATGGTTCAGTTCACAGTTCAGTAAGCACACTAAAAAAAAAAGTCTACACTACACTGTGACTATTATAACAAGATCTAGAAAATCTATAGTTCAGAACACCGAGATATACTACGACGACGATATAGACTCTAGATCTATCTCGATTTAACAACAAAGAGAATAATATGTAGGCAGACATTCTTCTTGGGAAGTATACCTGTGCTTGAAAATGTCATTTTTGGAGTCGAAATAAAATTAAATATCTACTTGTTCATCGTTCTTCTAAAGAAGCTTTCCTTCGCCGTCAGATTGTTAGCTATGTCGCCATGACTGAGACGGTGTCAACACAAAAATTTCACTCTCGGTGGTAAGATGAGTTCAAAAAGATTGCAGGAAAATGTTGTTTTTTTACGAAACAATAAGTGTACAATAATAATAATAACTTGACTTGACTTGATTCAGCGTTTGAGGCCTAGTGATGGCCTGTTCGCTGGTCTAATACTAATAGATACCAGTCA
>JBCJKE010189890.1:0-10220 GCA_039654525.1 Melibe bucephala
CTCTCTCTCTCTCTCTCTCTCTCTCTCTCTCTCTCTCTCTCTCTCTCTCTCTCTCTCTCTCTCACACACACCCACACACACACCCCTCTCTGTCCCTCCCTCCTTTTCCTCTACCCCTCCCTCCTTCTCTCTCCCTCACTCTGTTCGTCTCTCTTTCTCTTCCTTCTTCCCTCACCACTCCCTTTCTTTTTACTCCCTCTTCCTCTCTCTGGTTGGCTGGGTCCCAAAAAAAATAATGTGCTGAATATTTGTATGTTAATTTATACAATATTGGTCATTGGATTCAAATGAAATTTGACATAGGTCTAGTATACTTCAGATAAAGTAAGCATGTAAAGTTTCATACAGTTATATTGATTTTTTTTTTAATGATGCTCAGTTTTGAATACATCCATCTCCAAACAGCCCAAATTGACACTTCACAACCTTTCCAAGAGGCTCAAAAGTTTTATCTCAGTAATAGTTAACCTTGTTCTTTCAGTCATATCAAGTTATTAAAAGGAACAGACAATATCACTCAATAATGATCTTTTTAATCTTTTTTTTGCAGGGTGGTTGTATTCAAATCTGTGCGTCAAGGCTCAGCACATTTTTGTTCTTTTCTTTCTTGTTTTTGTTTTGTCTTTTTTTGGCTCACCCCAAATTTTTTTTCTTTCATTAGATCTTAACTGAAGCCATACTTTTTATCAATAATATCCCTAAAATGGTTGATTTGATTTATTTTTTGTTTTTTCTAGTGCTTATGAGGGTTTGGGTTTATTTTTTCTTCTTGTTTTTCGTGGGGTTTTTTTTTTTTTACCTCTCTCTTCTTATTACATTGATGTCATAATACCCTTTTTATGATCATCATTCAATTATTGAGTGCCAAATGTTAGTGAGCCACCAGGAATGTATTTATTCAATTTCTAAGCCACTTGTGATGTTGAAATACTGTAACCTTCAAACATATTTATTCTGGTCAGGAAGATGCCACAACATGCTTATGTTTAAGGGAAAAAATCTATCATACCACAAAAATGAAATGTGTGTATTTAGCCATTGAGTACCGTCCACCAGTTTGCTTATGATTGGAGGCTGCTGTAGAAGGTTCTTTTATTTGTTTTTTGTTTAAGTATGAAAGTTGAACATATCATTATCCATGCATTTTACAATAGATTGTATGTATATTTAATCCATAAGTCATAGCAGAAAATATCACAAAGAAAGCTGGTGATTGTAATGCACATGTAGATATATGGTAGAATCTGAGAACTGTAGTATTTGGTACATTTGCTATCTATCATAGTTTTAGTCTTCATAATAGCTGACCAAATCGATTAACTGAGTCTTTCTGTCAATGCGCCAAAAAGTAACTATCTAGTATTTTTGTAAATAAATAATTATCATTTGCTTTAGTGCAGGCATTAAAGTCCTTTTTCGTGGGTGGCAGCCCACTCTTCAGATACCATTATGGTCTGATCTTGATCTGATACTATTGTAGTTTTTGCCATCGCTTCTGTAGGTGAATGAGTTAACTCACTAATCCTAAGAGTGGATTGTCACCCACGAAAAAGGCCTTTAATGCCTCCACCAAAATGAGTGGTCAATCAATTATTTACATACATGTAGCTCTAGGCCAAGCTTATTGAGGATTGTTTGATCAGTTTAGACATCTACCGCGTATTATAACATCTATTATTTACATATTTATTATTTAGCATGGACAGTGTTATAAAAATGGTTAAATTTTTCATTACTTAGAATTTTTTGGCCTAGAGGTAGATCCAAAGTCGTCACTGAGGCAAACCAAATTTTTCTGAACTGACCAATTAAGATGCTATGGTAATTTTCCTACCTCATCAGCTTGAAGTCATTTTTTTGTGACCACCACATGTTGAAAAATTAAAGATGTCATGGAAATTTTGTGTTACAGTCAACAGCAGCTTCTCTTCTTAAATCTAATGAATTTGCTTTCATATGAAATAAAGAAATCCATTCCTTTCAAGTGGCAAGGGACAAAAAGTCTATCATGTTTTTGCTATGTTGTTGTTTTTTTTAATTCATGTTTTTTAAAAATTCATCCCGCAAGGATGATTCATTTGTCAATGGTATAGTTTAGCAGTAGAGTCAAAAGTACGTTTGTAGCTTTTTAGGTGTTATTATTCACAAATAGCTACAGTGACAGAAATAATCCTTGTTACCCCTTTTAACAGTTTACAATCTCTGTAAATTGAACTACTCATGCTCTGGTCATCATCGCTTTATCATTTTCTTCATCATCGCCATCATTATCATTATCATCATCACCCCTCAATCTTTTAACTGTTTCCGTTGTGTAGATTTTTAGTCCTCTGAGGTTTCTTTTTTTATATCCTGTCTCAAAGCTTCCCATGACTATAAACACATGATGTTCCCACTGTATATGTAATGTTTTGCCTACTGTTAGGGGGGAGAAGTGGAACCAAAACAAAGCAAATAAGAAACCCATGAAACTTAAACAATTGTCAGTACTTCTCCATGTTTCAAGTCTAGGCTGTATATAATGGCTTTGACAAGATGGTTGATTTCAATAGAAGCAAGCTTACAATGGCCTTTTTTTTTCTTTTCTTACATTTAAATTTGTCATCAATTGTTGTTTTGTTAAGTGTTGCGAAATATACCAAGTAAGAATATGTATGATTTATAATTTATAATGATTTTGAGAAGAGTCAACGTCTTCCTATCATTGAATGAAGGTTTGTCTGTATCACTATTGATGGCCACCTAAGCATATTTATTTCCATGATACAATGAACTCTCTTACCTTTACAATTCCTTTATTCTTAAATAATCATATTTAATGAATGGCGAGAATAAGAGAATGAATGAGGGTTTTGGTTTTTTTTTTTAGAAATATCTAGTGCTGTAAGTGAGCGAAAGGGTTGATGAGCCAGATAGACATGGAATACAATTTAGAGAGAAAGAATAGTGTCGCGTTTAGACTGTTGTTTTTTCTCCTTCATCGTTTTTATTTCACATATTCTGCATGCTTTCATTTATGGATATAAATATTGTTTGATATAACTTTTGTTTTTTTGTCGTCATTTCATCCATAATACATGTATTGCATTCTTTGGCAAGAACTTGTTGAAATCCATTCAATATATTTGTGACAGCAAGAGTTTAAAATAAAATGAAAATAAGGCAAACAAAAGAAGAAGATAAAAAATCCAATGACTCAAAGATGATAACATTTGTGTTAATGTGCTAATTACCTGAATTGTTTTGGTTTGTTTTTTAATTAGCATAAAAACAATTCGGGAAATTGTCTCAATCATTTGGATGAATGTTTTAGGTCACATTGGTGGTGTTGAAGACATTGACAAACAATGCACCGTTAAAGTGGGACTGTTCCAAATTTTATCAGTGATCCATGACATCATTGACTTGTGTCATTTTTTTACAAGTCCACAGTGCAATGTAATATTCAAGAATCCAAAACATGTGTCATTTCACTATCACAATGAAATTGATGTGACATATGCCTACCTCATTGTGGTTGTCATGCAGTTGATTGTTCGATCATTGAAGTTCCTTGAGATAGTTTAGATTGATCGTCCATCTGTCCTTTTCAAAATGAATCTGAGAAAATTCAGGCAAACTAAAAGTATAAAATGAAACTTTATAGCAACAAGAATAACACAGCCTGAAGAAGATATCGCCTATTGGGGAACAGTAACAGTTTTGTGAATAAGATATATCATGGACTTGTTTCACACTAATGACAAATGGAAGTTTTAATCTACATCAATGCTTGTCTCATTTTCTCAAAATACTTTCATGGTGGAGAAAATATGAACATTAAACTTTTAGCTCTAGAGTGGCAAAATGAAGTAATTTTCTTGCTGGTTATATTTCATCTATTTTTCTTCGTCTTGACACAATTTAAGCTTTACAGAAACACTCATTTATAAACGTATGTGATTTTCTTATCGAGCTTAAGTACGTACATTCTTCAACTGCTTGCATAAAGTTTCTTTGATTAAAGAGTTTAAGATTTGGCAAGAAATTTATCAGCCTTTCTATTGTCTTTTTATTCATGGCAGTTACAACATTTTTAATTGTTAACTACTGTTCTTCAGCTTCTCTTTTGATCATTACACCATAATAAGTATTTAATGACTAAACAAGTATTTTTATTTGTTTAGGTCAGTCTCAATTTTAATTTGGGTTGGGTTTTTTTCATCAAAAATTTATATATTTTTTTTCACTGGTTAAATTCAAACTTATCCACAGTCTTCTGAAATGACAAGCAGGCTTTATTCCATCAAGGAAAGGATTATATTTTGTACAGGTGCTAGTTTGTTTTAAAGAAAAATGATCTGTGGAAATATGGAGATCACAATACCCTACAAGATAAAATAGGAGAAACTGAAATAGGCAACACTTTCTAAGAAAATTTATCAGATTGCATTATTTATTTATCAAAGTGAAGTTTTGATCAACTTAAACTCTTGAAATTTTCATTTTATTTAGACCTGTAATTGTCTGGGATTGGCAAATTTCCACCTAGGTGCCAAAGCGGAAAATTGCTGCCAATCCACCAGTGACAATCATCAATGAAACATCATAATATAATGTGTATCAACCATTTCAGCCCAATCTCTGTGACATATATATTTCAATTTATTTTGGTTGACATGAATAGCCCTGTACCCGCCACTGAGATGTTGTAGGCTGTACACTACTTACGATGCATGGCGAACACGCTAATACTTATTGTTTTGAAATCATGGGCTCAGTTTTAGTCTAGGGAATAGAATGTATTTCAATTTTCATCAGTGTAGGCTACTTAAACTATAACCTGTTGTAGATTTATCTGCATATTTTCTAGTGGTCTTAATTGCATCACTGCCCTTTGTCTCAGCTTTCCTTTTTGTTTTGTTTTTTTGGGGGGAGTTTTTTTTTTGTTTGTTTGGTTTGGTTTTTGTGTGGGGTTTGTTTTTTGTTTTGTTGTTGTTTTGTTGTTGTTTTTTTTTTGGGGGGGGATTTTTTGTTTTGTTTTGTTGTATTTGTTTTGTGGTTTGTTTGTTTTTTTCAAATACTCAGACCACTTCTTATTGTGCTGGAGGCTCTCTTCAACAGTTGTTATATTGCCTCTTGTTAACCATGATGTATTGAATAAAACAATGAGGTAATAGACCCTGTACAAAACTTCTTGTCCTCAAGTTATAATCAGGTGTAATGACATTTTAAATAGTCACTCAAGCATATTCCAGACCTATGTTACAAAAATAAATCCTTTATTATATTTTTTGTTCCTCAAGGTGAAGGCATTATTGTCACTGCAAGTCTCTTTTAATAGGGCTGAAGTGGGGTTTATTGTTGTTTTTTGGGGTTTTTTTTTGGTTTTTTATGAAGAAGTGAGACGAAGTCATTGATAGCATATTTATGAACACTTGACTGTGATAATGTCATGAACATAAATACCCCCCTCATTGTTTCTTGCTAAATGGTGTTTTGTTGAAAGCACAGCTGTTTGACTAGTCAGAGGGTTATCACATGATATTTCTAATGTGCAAGAATTGTCCCACCTTTTTTGAGATATTTCCCACTGACACCCGAGTGAATTCAAACAGGTCTTCACTCTTATCAATTTATATTTATTTTTATTTGTAAATGTATTTTATGTCACATCAGAGGTAGGTCACTCCATGTAATTATCTTACTACTCAAGTTCCCTAACCCACTGTCACAATTTAAACAAGCAATGCTCAGTGTAATTCAATGCACCTAAATACCAATGATAAGGAAAGTGTAGGTATGAAATAGAAAGAAGCTTGAAGACGACCAGGGACTTTTTATGTAATGATGATCTAAGATTCTCCTGTATGATGGGACAAGGAATTTTAAAGTTCTGTTGTGGGTTTTTGCCTTTCTTTTTTTGTTTTTGGTGAGGTTTTTTTGTTTTGTTTTGTTTGTTTGTTGTTGTTTTTTTTTTGTTATGAAATTTTGCTTTTCGTTTTATTTTTTGGGGGGAGGCTTTTTTATTTCTTTGGGATTTATTTTTTTTTTGGTTGTTGTTTTTTTCTTTTTGGGGGAGGGTTTTTTTTGTTTCAATATTTGTTTTGTTTTGGGGTTTGTTTTTGTTTTTTGTTGGGCTTAGTGTGTGTATTTGGGAGGGGATGAGTGAAAGGGGGTAGTATTTACCTTTTTTTTTCTTCTTTTTTTTTTTGTTGATGGTCATGATTCATTTCTTTTGTTAACCATCTGTTTTCTTCTTTTTTTTTTGACAAAGCTTACAATTACAGCTGAGACATCATGAGATAAATCTTGAAATAACATTTTGTTTCCTACACTAATACTCAATGAATTTAGTCCCTTTCTCAATTCAGTCACCGATTTGCTGTGAGTTGACTGCTTTTCATTTATTTTGTGTATTTATTCTTCTATTCAATGTTCCCACCACTTTGTTTTTGCACATAAAATAAAACTTAATCCTACTGTTAATCAATTCAGCGACGATGTCTAAAAATAGAAAGGTGCTTTACCCTCAACATGAATGAATACATTTGCATATGCTCAGCTAATATGAGCTACTGGGATAAGAATTTTTTTCCCCTTCTTCTTTTGCTCTCATTTTCAACAAGGATGGAACATCAGAAACAAAAAAAACAGGTGATGGGATATAAGTTTAAGTCATTTCTACCAGGTATTTTGTTTGATTTGAATGTATTATCCTTTTTTTGTTTTAACTTAAAGACCCATCCTTTATTCATATAATCTGATACTTATATCAATTTTGTTTTAATTATTATCCTTTGAAGTTTCTTTTGTCAGATTTCTGATTTCATTTTATTGGAAAGATTTGAAAGTATTTACATTTCTCTCAAAGTGCCCCTTTTATGCCTTTGTTCCTCCAATTTTACTTTTAATTTGCGTGGAATGTTTTAATAATTTTTCTTTTAAATCCATATTTTGCTTACAATTACAATTAAGTCTACTGATTTACTTACACTTATACAATGGACATGTATATTTTAAGGGAGTTGTTTGAGTGGTCTGTCTTCATAATAATTTAATCTTCAAAATAATCATTTGAATAATTATTTTTATCGTTATTGGTCTTTATATTATTGTATGTATTTAATTGTTCATTCAAGCTATTTGTTATCTGTATCGTTGCTATTGGCTAGTTGCCGATCAGACCATGTTGTAGAGGTTCTGGACACAGCTACTGCTAATGTCATTTTTCTTATGAATGCTTCATTTCTTTTTCTAGTAGTATGTGTAGAGCAGAATAGGTTTACCTGGCTATCTCGCACTGGTGTTACCAGGCACAATCTTTTTAGCATGTATACTGCATTTCTTATTGTACTTTCCTTGTTTCTTGTTGTTGTTTTTTTTGTTAAAACCTGAATCTTTTATTGCATGTTTAGTGTTTAATGGCTTTGATCATTTGCTTGAGTTTGGCTCACAATCTTTTCATTACCGGTATTCTTTTTTATTTTCTGATGTTACATATGCAAATCCTTGGTTTTAATATTTGTGTTAAATTTTTATTTCGCTATGCAGTTTGTACCGGGGCAGTTTCTTATTTATTTTTCTTCCACTTTTATTATATCGAAGTGGCATCCTACGATAAATATTGCTAATAAGTAATCATTTGTGATCTGTCCTTATTATCCCCTACAAGGCAATAAAGTACAAATCTACTTACTTTTAGATCACCGCTCATGGTAATAATCTGGGTAAAAATTCATGGATAATTGCTGTTTTTTCTGAAAAAACTTAAAAACTTTTAAGTTAAAATTCTGCACTTTGTTCATTATCTTTTACTTCCTTGAGCAAGTCTTTCTCTCAGATACGTTATCTTGAGTTTATTTTTGTTTATTTAGCTTTCAGTTCTTCATAATTTTGGTTTTCGTCATTATTCTATTTTTTATTTTAATGGTTACTTGTTTGAGGAAAAGTTTAAATCTAATCTTGAAAACTTGCTCTTTTGTTTTGTCTTTTAACTGGAGCCTTTATATATTGTTTTCCTCTCATCACATTGATTAATCACTGTGACATTTTATTGTGATTTTGAGTTACAATTATACTGTAACTGCTTGCTTCTTGTCATTCTCCTTGGAAATATTCTGTTGGTCATCTTTATTTCCTTCCTACTGTTACTACCTCCATGAGACAGCCAGCCAGCCTTTGCGGTTTACTCGGTTTATTCTACTGTCCAATCTTATTTGACGACTTAAAATTAAAAATATCTTTCTATAGGGAGCGGGGGTAGCTCAGTGGTTTTGGGCAGTTCCCATGTGCCCTTGCGCTTGTAAACGAAACCTCAATGTTTAAAATCGAAAAGAGCAGGCCATATCGGCCACCACCCTGGCCTAACTCATTAATTCAATTCCTACCACACATTCTTACGGTCACATTCACCATACGTCTTCTATTCTACGTCAGACTTATTGACCAGTTCATTACTTTGACTTCAATTAGAAGAGACAAAGTTCACAGGGGAAGGGGCAGTGGCTGGGCATCCATATCCCGCTTTGAATACTAGCCAAGCGTAGCATTGACATTCCTACAAGATCGTCAACATTGACGCAAAAGACCTACATTATATGTATATAATATGTAAAATCTTTGTTCTTAGTCTTGTGGTGCTACCATGAGGTGTCTGGATCTTTGGCGTTTTTTAGCGTCATATTCAATCCAAGACAATTCAGATCTTGATTTATACTTAATGGAAGGCTGGTCGTTTATTGGTTTTCCTTTATCTATAGGCATCTCCACATTGCTAACTTTAAACTTTAAGTTGAGGTAGGCCGGCTCCCGTTGCATTGTTGAATTGCCTGGCATTCTGTGTAATCTAATTCAGTGCAGTAATTAATGAAACAATCATTTTCAAAGGGTTGCATTGCATATTAATATGGATGGAATGTTTTATCTTGTTGATTTGAGTTTGGGCTATTCAAAAAGATGGCGGCTTACAGTGTTTTATAAGATTAAGATTGGTATCAAAGGAGTCACATCGGGGCATGACCAGTTTTTATTCGGTTCAGGTTAGTTGGATTTGTTGAAAGTGGAGTCTGAAGACTGAAGACAGTGACTTGCTGTCTCTGTTCTTAGTTATTTACACGGTCTTCTGGTTGTTGTTGGGGCCATAGAGTGATCCCCTGCTCCATTGTCTGGGTCTCAATGCCATAGCTTTTCATGATTTCCAGACGCGAGACAAGCAAGAGATAGTTTCTGGTGGCTTTCAAGTGCTTTAAATAACTACTGCACCATTAATGAAAATGACTCGACGGCATTAGCAGCTTTGGAAGGTGTGATGTTAAGGGCAGTGTTGGTGATATAAGGCTGTTTCTACTTCATATTTTGAACACTTCTCTCCACAGACCCCACATTTTTTGCACATTTTTCATCTGGATATTGAGTATTATTAGACAGCGTAGCCTGCTTTATATTTATAGTATAGAGGTTATTTTCAGAACTGATCCATCGGCATAGACATGGATTCATTCTTCACAATAGCTGTCAATAATGTCAATGGTTCTTTCTGATATTGTTTCATGTATTAGTGTTGAAGGATCTGATATCTTTATCAATTTATCAATGTGATCTGTTTCAATATTGGGCTCTCACACTCTCAGAATCTTCTTTTCCTTATATTTGTTTTGGACTGTGGCGTCTTTCTCCTTAGTTTTATGTTTTATGGCGGTGTAATGGTGTGACTTTGTTTGATTTTGGTGGCGTCTTTCTCCTTAGTTTTGTGGCAGTTTTATGTTTTATGGCGGTGTAATGGTGGGACTTTGTTTGATTTTGTTCTTTGCCTGCCATAGATCCACAAGTTTCCTGTTGCGATTATCCAGATCAGTCCTCTAGGGTGACTTCCATTGTTTCCCTTCTGTTATATTGCCCACCTTTATTATTATATTATTGTGCCAACTTTCCTTTCGTTCTAGATCTGGTGGTACAAAAAAGGGTTTGACTGATTTGAGAACTAATGCTATTACTAGTATTACTATTATACATTATAGAGGCTCTTGTCATTCCTGCTTTTTGTTTTGTTTTGTTTTGTTGTTAGTTTGTTATTGTTGGGTTTTGTGCTTGTTTTTTCTTCTATGTTTCTTTTCTTGGGGTTTTTGTTGGGTTGTTGCTGTTTGGTGTGTTGGAGGGGGGTTTGTATTCTGTTTTGTTTTTGTCGTGTTTTGATTTGGATTTCTTTTAGTTTGTTTTCTTTTGTTTGTTGTTTTTTGTTG
>JBCJKE010190001.1:0-10220 GCA_039654525.1 Melibe bucephala
CGACTGAGTCGTTCCTCCGCGCGTATGGGAAAATCCAATCGACGACTCAGTCGTCGCTCCGTGCGGAATGAGTTAAATATACCGGCTAGAAAATTTACAGCTGAAGTTACAGGTGGATAAATTGGGTCAATTGTTTCCCTATCGCAATATTCTCTCCACATTCTGATGAACTTGTCATATGACTTTTGTGTGTCATCCCACCACGATGCCATAAGCAGTTCGGCAGCGTCTTCTGAAAATCCCTGCCCTTTATATCGGCTCCTGACACTTTGCATTTAAGGAGTTTTAGCATCTTGTGAAGCCGATGTCTCTCGTCTGGGTGACTTGGTTGATTCAGAAGATTTTGCCGTGCCGAGTACATGATGGGCTTTGTTAACAGCAATTTCATCAGAATGGGAAGAAACGGCTGGGTTGGCCGAAACGGTGCAACTAAAATCCCTTTGGCGTTGTCCAGTCTGACTTTCTGTAAGACCCCTTTCTTAAATATACTGGCTAGAAAATTTACAGCTCAAGTTACAAGTGGATAAATTGGGTCAATTGTTTCCCTATCGCAATATTCTCTCCACATTCTGATGAACTTGTCGTATGACTTTTGTGTGCCATCCCGCCACGATGCCATAAGCAGTTCGGCAGCGTCTTCTGAAAATCCCTGCCCTTTATATCGGCTCCTGACACTTTGCATTTAAGGAGTTTTAGCTTCTTGTGAAGCCGATGTCTCTCATCCGGGTGACTTGATTGATTCAGAAGATTTTGTCGTGCTGAAAAATGACTGGGTTGTCCAAAACAGTGCAACAATAATCCCTGTGGCGTTGTCCAGTCTGACTTTCTGTAAGACCCTGGAAATAAGTGTAAAGGGGGGAAAAGCATAAAATTTTAATCCTTGCCAATTAAAACTAAAGGCTGTAGCGCTCAAATTATCAAACAACACAAGACGTTCAACCATGTAACACTTGAGTTGTTATTCACTCACTCACTACTTCCGGCTTGCTCGTAAGTAACTAAAAATAACTCATTTATAGACCAACTGGTGTTGTATTGTCAATGTTGCCCTGTGTCAGGCTTTCGCTGTGTCTCTGGGATAGATTGCACCACAAGGCATCAATTGCAAATGCATTCGGGTCTGATCTAAGATACATATTTTTCAAATTGGTGATTTATTCTTGATGCAAATAGGTCAATTTCTGGTTCGAATCTTAGCACGTTAAGGCTTTGTGAGAGTAAGGATGCGTTAAGCATCCACTCTGAATCTAAGTTCATCTTCCGACTCTCCCCATATGCCTTCACATTTTCAATTCCAGGGATATATGCCGTACTTATCCAAATTCTCTGTTTTATGCACCAGCCCCATATTTCCTTTGTAAGGTTATTTAATTTTTGTGATTTACTTGAACCCATTTTCCTTAGGCAGTTTAATGCTACTGTGTTGTCCATCAGTAGCTGTGCATGTATATTCACCTTATCTTTTAAAAATGATTTTTTGGCCAGGAAATGATTTTATGGCCAGGAAAGCCCCCAACATTTCTAGCTCATTTATGTGTCGAGACGATTCTTCGTCAGTCAAAAAAAACGTTCTTTGCCCATTGCAATAGGCGCCCCCGCCTTGTAGGCTAGCATCAGTTTTTATAATCAATTGTGGATTACCACGATTGATTGGTGAGAATGAGTCATCTATGTTTCTTAACCACCATGCAATTTCACTTTTGGACAATTATGTGAGTTCCATTTGTGCATCCCAATTTCCTTTGTTTTGCACTCCAGACAAACTAGCCACAAAAAGTCTAATGAGTTCGGCGATTTCCCTAATTGAGCCGGAGGCCTGGTGTTTGTATTTCTCACAGAGTTGCTTTATTTTGTTCTTCCTCTCTTTTGTTAGAGAAACAGTCATTTATAAGGAATCAATTTCCATTCCAAGATATTTTTAGGCCCAAGCGGTGGCCTATTCTTACCTCGGCTTCTATTTCTCTCTTTTCATGTTGCTGCTCATCATGCCCCTGTAATTTTGATTTCTCATTGGCTTGTGGCCGAAGGCTTTTGGTCTTGGCCCTAAAAAAGGCCACGGTTCCTTGTTGAATGGCGGAACCTTTCTGTATGTTCCAGAAGTTTCGCCACTTTTCAGACTTATCGTGAGCCTTTTCTTTTCTTTTGCCTCCTTTATGGCCAGTTTTACATCTTCTCTGTAAAGGTTCTTGGACCTTTTTTCTTGGCAGGGGTCGCAGATATTTTGTATATCTGCTGGCAGTGCATACCGTTGCATCTCTCTCCTTTGATTGGATATAGATTGATGGGTATGTCCCATAATAGAAAGAACATCAATCAGTTGTGTTAGCAAATCGTTTTTATTTGCCATTACTGTTTTATTGTCAGAGCCAGACAAGTCGATGACTCTAACGACTGCTGTGGACTACATTCACTTGAATGGTATTCATTCGGGAATCGGCCCTTTTGGCATAGGGCTTAAGGGTGGCCCATATTTCATTGTTTGTTTGTGGGACCACCATGTCCTCACAGTTTTTTGGGCGCTTGTACTTGCTGCCCTTTTCTTTTATTTTTTGCTCTTTCATTTGTTTGGTAAAGAGCTTACCCACAAGCTGAGCCAACTCTTCATTCACTGGCTCCCCACATTCCTCCTCCTCGTCATCCAGTTCTTGGTTCCCCAATTTTATTATATCTATGCCATTATTGGCCTCATCCTCCTCCTCACCCTCCAAGTCATTTCTTGGAGTGCGCGTTGTTAAAAATTGCTCCACTAGTCTCAATGCGGAGGAATCCGACACCATAGCTACGTCTTCCTCCGAGTCAGAATTCCCCTCTTTCAATGAGCAAGAGGGGTGGTCATCACAGTATCTGTTTCCGTGCCTTGCGACCGAAGGTAGAGCTTTCCTGTTCTTGATTGGGAGAGCAGGGGGGCGACACGGTTTGGATGAAGGGGTTGGGTGAAGGGGAGCGAGACGGTGAGGAGGAGGAAGAGGATGAAGGGGAAGATGGCTGTCTCTTCCGCTTACCCTTTCCTCTCCGTAAGGAGTTAAGCTCCTCCATCATCTTGGTTATAAGTTTCTTATTCTCTTGTAATGTTTTGAACATACATTTGTCCCTTGGTTTCCCCCTCTTCTTCATCGGATGCCAACGGATAAGGTTTCAGCCTTTTTGTCTGGCGAGAGTGCCATCACTACTTATCTACTGTCACAGTTGACTAACACTGGACTTTATTATTCCCCCGGAGAGTAGGAGTGGGCAAGTGTGGCTGCTAAACAAGCCTGTGAGCTGTCAAGCAAAGTTAACAATGACTTGCTTTATGAGTAATAAATGCCGAAGGCTGAAAGGAGTAGAGCCTCTCAAGGAGGGACACTTAGTACAATTTAGTCCGGAGGCAGAAGAGGGGCGCCTAGTTGTATTAGTTAAGATAATATATGTGAATATTAAGCGAAATAACTAGAAATTCTGGTTTAGCTTACTTGACCAGAGGTACGAGCAATTATCGAATCAACTGGAATGATTATGCCATATTATAAAACCCGGAGTGTGTCTAATTGCTTTGCCTGGAGGGCCTCTGTTAACTCAATTGCAACTGCTTGGGAAACGATTAATTTACTTTAGATCTTTAAAAGATCTGAAAAGTGACGGAAGCAGTAGTTGTTAGCCGGAGGCTTTTGACAAGATTTACAAAGTTTGAGTGTCTGGGGGACAAAGGTGTAAATTAAGGAAACAAGTGACTTTTTCGCTGAATATAGTTATGGAATTATATTAATTGTTTGATTAACTTTCAAATGCCTAAAACGCAAAGGTTTATAAAGCACTGTCAAAAAATTAAAAACACAGTCCAATATTTCAGAAATAAAATAAGGTACAATCCAAGTAAGTAGAGTGAAGCGAATACGTCCTTCAATCGCGGCGAGGCTTAGCGAAGTGAAGTACGCGGGAAGTGCAGCTTTTCTCATCGTACCAAGGAGTGCCTGGCGGTAAGGGGAGATAAAATTTCTTACAGTATTGTGAATATGATTGGATACATCACCATCAATGTCCAAAATATGTGGAGCAACTTCTTTCAACTTTGCATGACAACCATTTATAGATCCTCGCATGTTAGCAGCTGAGTCAGACAAAACAGAGACTAAGTTTGAAAGAGGAATGTCGTCCTGCCTAAACTTTTCTAATACAGCTTCAAATACAGTGTTAGCATTCACAATTGACAGTTGAATGCTAGCATACAAGTGACACATTTATGAGGTAACCACACCATTGTGTTGATTGCTTCGCTCAAAAGAGGAGCAGAAGGGACAGAAGAATTATGGTCATGGTTAACTTCCACAAAACAGTGATCATTGGAGAAGCCAAAGTGGCAGAAGCAGACGGGCGATCATTTTCAGCGTTTACAAATGTGGTGTTCAGAATAGACGCTGAAGGGGCAAAAGTCTCAGCATCAGCTAGAGTAAGAGTGGACTGAGTCCAAGAATCACCAAAATTTATGCTTTTTCTAACTTCCAGCAAATCCAATTCACTCTACATTCCAAATGTTGAACTGACTCACATGCAGAGCAGAAACATGACAATTGGCTCACAAACAAACCATGCGCCATTGGTACAATGCTTTGGATACTGTTGGTTCCAAGAAGATTCTTCACAGAACTGGAGGTCATACAACGAAGGTCGCCCTCATACACAATATTTTAAGGAATCTTTTGACATGCGTACCAGAATCAGAATCTGGATTTAGTCCATTGCCGCTACAAAAGGTCAACAAATCAGAAGCATTCTGTATAAGAACTTGTCTGGACAGAACAGTATGAGAAGTTGCCTGTTTAATGACACCACCCAGGGCATCACATGGATTCTTTCCTCGACAAGACTCAAAATAGCATCGCTCAATAGAGACATTGGAATCCGACTGTAGGTTCCAAAGGGTTAAAAATGGGGAGTTTAGATTTATACTGCAATGAGCAGTCATCACAGAAAATATTAGCATGATGAATATTTCCAGGTAGATGAAAGCAAAATAGTCGCTGAAGAATCGCATGAACCTTGTTGGTAGAGTGATTCAAGTCATCGGAGAGATAAATCACGTTTGAGGTCACCATTTCACCACGAGCATACTTGAAATACAAAGCACAAGGATGAATGACCATATTTTAGGTCACCCTTTCACCACTAGCACTTTTGAAATGGTCACTTGGGGAATACCCAAAGTAAGCCCATTGAGTGTGATCCTGCTGATGGCACAAATAATTTTCAGCAAAATCCAAGGTGATTATTGCCCAGCCATAGGCAATTACCTTGCACAATGTTTTGTACTGTTTTGTTTGCCATCTATGGACAAATTTGTGTAATGCCAGTTTTTTTGGCCTCCATTCTTGAAACTTGAGTCTGATGCAAAAGTTTCAAAAGAACCATTTTTTGGAAACAAGTTCCACATTCAGAGGCTTCATGACTGGCAAAAAATTTTGTTTTCCAAGCAGCAGAAAATGTCATGGCTATGTACTCATTGTGACGTCATGCATCTCAGTCTCAACCAATCCAGGCCCAGACAAAAAAATGCAAATTTAACCCAATTTTTGGCAATTTTTTTTATTTATTTTCGTTTTTTAATCAACTTTGCGTGATCTGACCTTGCAGTCCTTCCACATATAGAAAGAGACTTTTCAGTTACAGCTCACTTTGCAACGCAAATTTTCTGGAAAAGTGGTTACCAAATTTTTGTCCGTCCTCATTTCTCAAGGAACATGACATGGTATGCAATGAATGTACATTCCCAATGCGACTTACATATGATAAGATAAGATAAAATAGGTTACATTTGACTTTTCACTAAATTTGCGTGTGACTGATACCTAGATGGAACACGTTTTGCTGAGAGGAGTTGTCAAAGGGGGTCTGATTCAAGTAATCAACTTCAAGATTTTTTTAGTTACAGCCCACTTTTACAACTCAAATTTTCTGGAACAGTGGTTAACCAAATTTTTATACGTCCTCATTTCTCAAAGAACATTACATGATATGCAATGAATGTACGTTGCCAATGCGACTTACATATGATAAGATAAGATAAAATAGGTTACATTTGACCTTTCACTAAATTTGCGTGTGACTGATACCTAGATGGAACACGTTTTGCCGAGAGGAGTTGTCAAAGGGGTCTGATTCAAGAAATTAACTTCAAGATTTTTCAGTTACACCCCACTTTTACAACTCAAATTTTCTGGAACAGTGGTTAACCAAATTTTTCTACGTCCTCATTTCTCAGAGAACATTACATGATATGCAATGAATGTACATAGCCAATGCGACTTACATATGATAAGATAAGATAAAATAGATTGCATTTGACTTTTCACTAAATTTGCGTGTGACTGATACCTAGATGGAACACGTGTTGCTGAGAGGAGTTGACAAAAGGGGTCTGATTCAAGAAATTACTTTGACCACTAAAATTTTCTGGAGCCATGATAATTTTCAGGCCTCAAAGTTTGCTTTCTTTTTCGCTGACTTTTCATATCTTTTATGAGACAGATTTAATTGAAAATACTCAGCCCCTTAGCCGTTGGGAGGCTCATGGGCAGTATTAGTAGTAAAGTGCCAAATTGTGGGCATGTTGCTGCAGTCCAACACCCACATCCTTGGTTCTCTAATTACAACGGTGCGTTTGTCTGCTTAATGAGAATCCTCCTCCCTTTTCAGAGGGTGTGTGGTAGTCCCAACAGCTAGTCTTGCTTCGACAAGTGGTGTGGCTACTGATGCTCAGTTTCACAATGTTTTGCTTGTTGCAAGTGACAATGTCTACAGTGCCACAACCAGCTGAAATTTTGTCCTAGACCCTGCCCTAGTGATGTTTTCTTCGAATAATGACTGGGATGCGGGATTGAAAATTGACCATTTATCAAGAAACATGACACGGTTTGCGATCAGCATGGAATAGAAACAGGCCGGATTTTAACCTTTTTCTTGCCACTTTTTTTTAACCTCCCCCCTCTCCTGAAACTGGGTTATACTACTACTTTCCCAGATTTCCTTTATAGTGTGACTCACATTTGATAAGATAAGGTGAAATAAATTTTGTTTGTCCTTTAACGAAATTTGTATTGGACAAATTCCTAGTTGCCTTGGCTGCATAATTAATCATTTTCATGCATCAATGGGTAAACTTTTCCAGGGCTGCTTGCTTCTCCGCAGGCTTCTCCACATCTTTTATGAGTGCTACAGCTTTGTCCTCCATCCGTGGCTGTTTGACGGGTTCCTCAGCCATTGGAAGGAGGCTCTTGGGCTGTAGTGCCAAATTGTGGGTGTGAATTGCTACAGTTTAACACCTATGTCACTCCCTAACACCCTTGTCGCTCCATGGAATAGTTAGAGGCAAGATTTTTGCCTCTGTCTTGCCACTTTTTTAATACACCTTTTTTAACAAAATGAAACAATAGCAAAAAAAAAGAAAAGAAAAAGAAAGCTCAAAAACCTCACCGGGCTCTACTTTCCCAGCTTTCCTTGTATATATATATATGTATATAAATAAGTTGTATTTGTTATATAACAAAATTTGCATTTGACAGATACCCACTTTGATACCCACTTTGAGCATGTGTTGCTGAGAAGAGTTGAAAAAGGGGGTCTGATGCAGTAAAAACTCTTCAATTACAGTCCACTTTGACAACTCAGATTATCTGGAACTATGGTTATCAAAGTTCTTCTCCGTCTTTCTCAAGCCTTGGCTGGCATAATGATATTCAGTCCTCAGTCGATAAACTTTTCGGGAAAGTTTTGTTTTCTGCACTCTTGTTCACATCTTTTACGAGTGCTACAGTTTTGACTTTCACCTGTGACTGTGAGAGGTAACATATAAACATTTGTTTTGTATATAGAATCTAACACAAGACACTCTGGATATAAATGTGTAGTAATTTCCTCATATCGTCGATCATATATATATATATATACTAAATACTGGAATGAACCAACATCATTATGACCAATATCAGCATTAACACCCTTTTTGTCGGTCGGCTGGAGATACTTGTCAACTTCAGTCGTGTCGCCTAAGCCAGGTCTGTCCGCTTGCCTAAGCTTTAAATCCCTCATATTGGATGCCAACACAGTCTTGTGCTGTGACTCTTGAATATGATGTCTGAGGTCTTTGTTGGATATGGACTGGCACTGTAAAAGGACCCCAACCGACTCCATCACTTTTGCGCTGCAGCTTTTGTGGTAGGCCTGGTATAACTGTTTGTGAAGGAGACAGGGACATTGCATTAATACTAAATAATAGCAATGTAAAATAGAAAAACAAGAACCATTCTTTCTCTTAAACTGACTGACTTCAGCTCCTGTGTATACACCGGACCAGTCTAATGTCACGAGATACAGATCCCTTATATTATCAATTGAGAGATCTTAACCCTCTGGAACCCAGGCATACAAAATTTTCTCAGAAAAGTTATATTTCCACATAAATGAATTTAAAAGGACTACAACAATGTAGGAACAACAATATTTTTTCGTAATATGCATATATGATGTTTCTGAATGGTGTCCCATGGTTTGGACGCCGGGTATGAGTACTATATTATGAGTCACTTTATAATATATATTGTACTCGGTAAAACAGTTTCTGTTTACTCTCAAACAAATATGAACTTTGCTTTTTATGCAGATGGAAGAAGTTTTTAAACTGTACTTGTTATTCTTGCATCGATGCCGCTTCAAATTGAATTGTAGCAGGTGGCCACAGTCATCGAAACGGACATCAGCGACTGGCTGAATCTCAAAAGTGAGTGGTGGTGGCAATGCAGGGCTGTAGAATCCAGGTCTTCCTGGGTGTTTATTGATTCTAACCAAAGCATCAGCAACACTGGATTGAAACGCGCTTAAGGCGTCTGTACCATACCTAGGATGAGACCAATACCATATTGATGGTATGGTAGAATATGTAGATAAGCCATCTCCTGGTCTTTATCTTTGCTTTGTACAAAGCTGTCAGGGAATCCACCACGTCAACCCCTCCCACCCATATTCTTGATGTAGAAGTTAACCGCTGCTGGACAAGGCACATCAACAATCCAGTGTTCCACAACTGGAACGCTGCCCTACCGGTAGCACCCAGCGTTACACCCATCAAACATTACTTTTTCTGTATATTTTGTGCTCAAATATAACAATGCCAATAAATCTTTATGCTCAAATATAATGATTTAAGAAGATAGAAACACACTAAAAGTCTTGCTTAATGAAAAAAAAAAATATGTGCTTACCTTTAGCTTGATGGAAGTGAATTGGAAAGTTTCCTCAATTGGTGTGCAGGTGTTTCCAAGAAGGGAGGTCACTGTGAAAATTACTTTTTTACACTTTGACCATCGGTTGTGTTGCTTGAGAGCATTTTAATAGGTGTTCCAGCAGTTGAACAGTGGGCTCTCGAGTTAATGATGTTGGGGTTTCATTCTCTGTTGCCATTTTCTACATCAACAGACTGCAATTTCAGTACTGGCTATTGAATCAATGTGCTGTTGAAAAGTTATTGAGACGATTAGCAATTACAGCATTGTTAAATTCATATTTAAAAATCCATACTCTTATAAGCTTGTCAAAAAAGATTACCAAAGCAAATACACTCATTTTGAATTAGTAAATACACTCACCATTGTAGACCTTACCTCTTGTATTGTCCAATCCAATTGGGTCTTCTTTGAGTGATCTTCCCTTCAACAGCAATGGGACTCAACTTATATTCATTCTCGTCTCACTCACCCATTTTCTCTGTATTACTTCTTATAATCCCATCCCCTGCTTTCCCCATGGTGGTGTGCAAAAAGTCAGTCTTTGCTTGTGGTTCGAAGGTTGAGACATTGGTCGGTGGTTGACATACAATGAATACAGTTTTTCTCCTAGCAATGATCAAGTTCCCTTTCCCTATATAAACACCCACCCTTACAATTATTATCAATTAATTGATTCCTTCTTCTTCTTTTTTTAATACAAGGTAAATTGCTTCACTTTCCCATTTTTGAAAGTTACTGATTTTAAATTTTTAGTAGTATATGATTTCTTTCGTAGGGTAAGAGAAAGTTGCTGCCCAAATGATTACTGTTCTAGATACTCGTGGAAGGGATGCATCCTGGAAACGTTCTTCAAATGTTGTGCTGTACTGCATTAGAAACTGTGTTGTTTGGATGCACTCTAAGTTTGCCCAAAGGTGCGGTACCATTCTAGATGTACATGCATGTGTATAACTATATATATATATA
>JBCJKE010190112.1:0-10219 GCA_039654525.1 Melibe bucephala
GCGCTTTTATTGATGGTCCAGGCTTCAGAGCCATACGTGGCGATAGGGAATACGCACGCTCGTAGTAGTTTGATTCTATTCTATATCACTTATTAGTCTCTGCAAATTTACATTGATCTGTGAAAATCTAATGAAATATAGAGGAAATTAAATTGATATTCAAAGCTTTCCAATCCATGCACACCCTACTTCCACCCCTCCAACAAACAAAATCGCAAAAGAAAAGCCAAACAAAACAACAAAAATAAACAATGACATGAACAAGACAACAAACAAACAAAAAGGATCTAGCCGCATCCATTTATACATTCAATCATTAACACATTTCTAGTAGAAATATGTAAAATATTTGATTCATCAACCCTATGAAAGATTTTAAAATTCATGTTAAATGCTTTCTATCTATGAGGTAAAATGATAAACGACACTTACACATATACTGGAATGACCAGATTTTTTCTCCATCTCACCAAGGATAGCCGATAGGAGAGATGATTTTCCAGCACCCACTTGGCCTATGACTGCAACAAGGGATCCCTTCGGTATCTGAACATTGATACTGGGTAAGCAAAAAAGGAAAAGCAAGAATAAAAGGGCAATGTTCACATAAGAATAAATGTTTTTAATATTATAAAACAAAAAGCTGTCATTTTATTTTTTCTTTAAATGATTACACCGAAGACTATTTATGAACAATTGATTCACATCAGTAAAGGACAATATCCTTCCAGGAGTAAAAGGAGCATGAGAATTATTTTCTTTTCTTTTTTTTTTTTCTTAAGTGACCCTACATTAAAAAATAGCTGTTTATGATTTCAATTTACTTACTTCATCAGTGAGGGTGACAAGTCTGCGTCCCAAGTAAAAGTACCATTATCCACAATGACAGGGTATTCTAGAATCAGAGTCATGTAAAAAATATATCATACGCTAAGCATTGTTATTGATTCTCTTGCACAATGCAGTGGATTCCCACAAGACTATTTTTATTTTTCGTCTTTAATGCAGCAGTCATGGTAAGTACGAATATAGTCTTAAGTGTTCAAATACAATATAAAAAGGTGATTGAGACCTTTAACAAAACAATGCCTACTAGAAATAATACTCCTTATATCTATTTGAATTGAACAACACGCTCATGTAAAGGTAAAATACATGGCAACAAAATCAAATTACATATTTCTTACAATAATGCACATCTTATCTTTGCATGTGTCGCATAGGAGTGTGAATAGCATGCACTAACCTTCTGATGCACCCCACGTATTGAGCTCATCCAAATCCTCTCCGGACAAATATTTTTGAATTCTTTCCAGTGATACATGACACTGAAATATGTATTCAAAAAAAGAAAGAAAAGGAATTTATAGAATGTTAAGCAATGCATTACAATAACTTAAAACAAAAAGCATTAATAAATAATTAAAAAGCATTGATGAGTCTTAGTTAGCAGACCTGCTTGACCAGTTCTGTTTTCAGCTTAGACCTTAGTTAATCAAAATTTGTTTGGTGAAAAAAAAATGAAATACCCAAAATCTTACAACATATTTATTTAAATTATGAACTTAAAAAAAAAGGTAGAAAGAAAGGAAAAAAGAAAAAGAAAAAAGAAGCAGCTGCGTTTTTGTTTTTTTTGTTTTTTTGTTTTTTTGTTGTTTTTTTTTTATGAATATATGATAATAGAAAGATGTCCATTTACAAGTAATTCAACTTTTTACATTTTTTATATTTAAATGTATGTATGTATAATAAGTGAAGTGCATTTGTATAAAATCAATAATAATGATAATAATGATAATAATAATAATAATAATAATAATAATAATAATAATAATAATAATAATAATAATATAATAAATGAAACTTTATATCATTTCATTGTACAAAGGAAAGAACCCTCACTTCCACCATGGCAGCAATCAAAGTCGGCAAATTGCCCATAGGATTTCTGAGTAAATTGAAAATGCTAAGGGATACGAAGGCTTGGCTTGGGGAAAGGCCTCTGTCTGGTGATATCAGGACGTAGGTAATGAAGGTGGCCACAGTCATCTGTAAATAATTTCGATACCATCTTGTCCATTTTACTGAAACAATTTGGTAGTGTTGTCTCTTTTATCTAATTTTTCTTGCATTTCATAATGGCTATCTTCTCTATGTAAAAATATCTTAACAATTTCTTCCTCTCTCCCAGCAATATTTCTAGAATAAAATCTGAGATAACGAGTTCCAAAAGTTTCCTTCACGAATTAATTATTGCATCATCTATATTAACAGCAACAAATGTAGAAGAAACCCCCAGAAAACAAAACAAAAGCATATTTTTTGAAAAACAATCAATATATTTTGGAAATCCCTGAATAAATCTAAATAGAAAGAGATGGGAAACCTATTTCATGTAAGATGAAAGGGAGTTTTGGATAAAATTTATATTCTCTATAATGTATTGCTTACATGTCCTGGATTAATAAACTCAATAAAAAAATAAAATTAATCTGTTATAATCAATCCCTATATCAGTTTCAAATCAAAACTACCCATAATTTGATAGATAATTAATTCCCTTAACATATTTTACGCAGCCTGAAGACGACATACCAACACAGGAGCGAGATACCAGGACCATATGCCAAAACACTGGTATAAAGCAGCTTTCTTCAACTGCTTCACTTCTTGTAGACGGATCTCTTCTAGTTTCCTCTGGTATGGTGGTTCCCATGCATACATCTTTAGAACCTATCCAAATATAAAACTAGGTTTAAATAAGGTTTGTGGTTTTTGTCCATGTCAACTATAATTGAAAAAGTAAAATGAACTTTCTTTTAATGAACCATATCTCTCTTGAATTCTTGTAAATCTAGGTAGCCGAGTCCTTGAGGCATGTAACTGTGATCTGGGAGTCTTGGGTTTGAGCCCCTTTTTGGCAACTTACTTATAAGGCTAGGGACAATGAAAAACTACGAGGACTGAATAATAACGATTTTACCAATGTCCTAGATAAATCTTCATAAAATCTGATTATAGAATCTATCTTTCAAAGATATAATACAGTAGAACATGAAAGTAACGCGCTGAAAATAGTGAGAGCTTGGAAATAGCAAGTAAAATCTAAATCCCCATTTTTTCCCTTTGAGTTAATGAAATTAGCATGAAAGTAGCGAGTATTAAAAAGAGGTCAACTCTGAAATAGCGAGTATTTCCTCCCCCAGTCTACGACTACGGAGGATAAAACTAATATAGGCTTAGACTACATAGTGTATCGATGCTGCAGAATCTAGATCTAGATGTTGCCTACCATAACCCAGCCGGCCAAATAAGTAACCTACGGTATCAAAATTGTGCTTGAGATGAATTTTATGTTATCTCAGTATCGCACGTGCTTACATAAAACATGAACACACATGGTGTGTACAAACACACACGCACACAAAGGTCTAGTCGCTAAACATTCCCTCTTTTCCTTCCTTTTGACTACATTAATGTTAATTTTAGGCTGTTCGGGAATAGCGAGAACTTGGAAATGGCAAGTAATTACGGATAGACCTATTGAACTCGTTATTTCTGAGTTCTACTGTACAGGTAAAATAAAAAAAAGCAGAGTGCAGCACTGTAACTTGCATGATTTGAAATGATACAAATGAGACAGAAAATTCCTTGCTCAAAAATAGGAGATTAATATACCAAAAAATGATAAATAAGCTCAATCGTCTAATGATTTGCAAGCCTTTGTGACTTACTTTTATGCCATTTAAGGCTTCATTCATTAGTTTTATCCTTTGATCCTTGAAAGCAATTTGTTTGGCGGCAGCCTGACGGGAAAGACTTGATATCTTGCCATTTAAAGGGATAAGGATGATGAGAATTACCATACCTGATAAAGATGGGAGAAAGAAAGGAAATTCATGAACTTTTGATAAATCATTTCCACTGGGTATTTACTTTGGTCTTTAACTGTGATACCGTTATGATCAATTCCACTATTAATCAAAGGCGGTAAAATAGAGATGGAAGAAGCAAAATTCCAGTTGTTCTTAATTAATGAGACAGACTTATTGTCTTTGAATGTTATGGTAATTTTATGATTCAATACACTCTTATCTGTACCACATTTAAGCTGGAATTGATTTATTTAGTCCTGTTGATGTGACATCCAAAGCCTACAGCAGTATTCTTAGTATGACAGATAGGTGAGAGGGCTGAGGTTTCAGATGACAGTCTTCACATTCTCACAGGACAATTTTCCATCTGCTTCCAAAAAACAAAAAAAATTGGTCACGTATGAAGAAGAAATCTAATTTGCAAAGGGCTGTTACAAAATTAAACATACTGTAATTCATCAAACTAGTAAAAATTAATCCAATCAGCTACCTGCTAGAAAAGCCAATCCAACTTCTTGATAGAGAAAATAAAGGCCCACGGATGTTGTAACAGGCCAGGCGACTAGGGTCCAAAGTGTTGATGTCACATTTAAAAACCTCTGGGAATCCACAGCCATCAAATTCACCATTGTTCCAACTGTAAACTTTCTTCGTGAGGCAGCATTCATCGTCAAAGACTGAAAAAATGCCAGAAATGATTTTAATTAAAGCACACTGTATAAAGCCACACTCAAGTTAAAGATGACTAAGGGTCTAGAAAAATTGCGATACATAGCTGTAAATAGGACGGAGTGAAAAGACATCACAAGACAAATATATGAAGCAGCCCAGGTGGAATATTCGGAAGACTATTCTACGCAAGGGCTTTAAGTCAAGTAAGTCAAGACTGTAAATGAAAATTACATAAAATTCTTTGTCAGGCAGCATTCATCTTTGTGCCAAAGACACAGAAAATGCTAGAAATCAGTTCTATTGAAACACAATGTAAATGATAAGTATATAAAAATTATCTTATAATTGTTCTTTATATTAAAAGCAATTTAAGAGCTTGTATAGAACAGATATACCGAAAAGCAAATGTAATGTGTTCTGGTGGGCTTTAGGCATGAAATAATGCGCCTTTAACAATTAGGTAATATTTTGACATAGTATGAAAACCGATTCATCAATGTAAACATACCTACAATACTAAAGTTGCAGGAATATAGTGTATAGGCTGAGATTTTTAATCTGCTACATGTTGCACATGTCATGGTCTGTTTTGTCATTATTCATTGTTAATTTAATTGTGTTCATCTATTTGTTGACAGCTTCAATACAAGACTGGATATTTTGAATGTTCGAGGGCATTTCATTTAGAAGGACAGACATATAAATAAATGTGTGCCATATTCTTACATGTGATATCTCATGTGTCTGTCAGTTCAGCTTCTTCAAAATAATCCCTTTATATTCTTACCTTTTTAAAAATTGCAGCCATAAGAACAGCTTTAACTTGCATGCCAACATTGTTGCAGTTATAAAATCTGAAGTTCAGAAACATTGAACACAGAAACACCACAATACACAATCCTGCAGCAAGGACAAAACCTTGCCACTCATAGTAGTCATCTTTGTTGTCAGTGTAGTTAATCAACTGGCTGTGGAATGAAAAAAAAGTGATATCCCATAATGATTACCATATATCTCATATCATGATAACATGACTGATCAATATTATATCCAGACTTCCTACAGGCTTAAAAGTATTTCAGTGCTTTTGGCTTATTGTCCACGTTATTTTGTTTTGTTCTGATTTTTTGTCTCTTGGTAAAAGATGAAGAAAAGGAACATATCATGCAAAAATGATAACTCTTTGCAAGTTTATGGAAAAGGGTAATGCACCATGACAGCTTAGGCCAAAAATGCATCTGGGGTCTTTAGAGTTATTTGTATCCAAATGAACTGCAGACTTCAAGCTTTTATCGACAATACTATTGATTTTTAACCAAGATATGCTTCTGAGAAGGTGGACAGGATGTAAAATGCTAAAAAATATAATTATACAGAAAACTCAAAAGATGTCGTTATTGTATTTGTGGAGCAATGGGCACTGTTCTAAAATGCTGAAGTAAGGCTTTTAAGGCAAAAAAACATCCAATTATAATATTTTAATATTAACTTAAACAAACTAGAAATCATACATGTAATAAGAGAGATTTTGCAAAATATAGTATGATTTCATCATAAGATAGCTATCTGCACATAAGATGCAAACCGTGCTGGATTAAATCAAACATCAAACAGAGTGAAACTTGCCACAATGTAACATGCCTAGATACTAATCAGACAATTCATGACTTATCTGAAACTAGTATTGATCTTTTTTCTGTATAATCCCATTTTTAAGTGTGAAGACAAAAACCAAATTGAATTATAATGTTTATATAAATAGAGAATGATATGACTGTAATTTCTAAGTCTCTACATACCAAACACATCACAGATAACCTTTACTTCAACAAATCAAGATACAAGAGCAAATTCTAGATATTCATGTCAATCAGGACTAATGTACAAGTTTTTAAAATAGTGGCTTAGTGGTAGCACTTAAGACTCGCAACAGAAAGGTCATGGGTCCAAGTCCTCTTATGGAAATTGTGATTTAACCGCTGGACAAGGTTATTTACACAAATTGCTTCCATTTGCAGTACTGCTATGTGGATGATGCTCCACTTTCAGTTAAAAAAAAAAACCAAAGACAAATTTCCCTTCAAGGTTAGTCGAGTTGAAATTCAGAACACATTCAATGAATTAAATAGGAAAACTGATTAAAACCATGGATTACACATTCATTGCTGATACACACATATCCATACACATATAAGTCCTTGAAATTCATATTGAGAGATTAGATAAAAGTATAATGGTAAAAAAAAAACAGGTTGCAAAACAATTTTGCGTCATATGGAAAAAGAATTCAAACTCCAAAACATCAGCTAGGCAAAAAATTTTTTGAAAACTTTTGTCTCTTACCCAAGCAGTACTGGGTTTGCGTACTGCAGAATGTCATTTATCAGCTGCACAAACAAAGCTTTGAAAAACCATGGGTAAAACACCTTGATCAGCACCTTGAGTAATGACGGCGTGGATTTCTTTTTCTCAGGACCTGAGAACTTTACTTCATGATTCAGTAAAAGACTTGTTCTCTCAGTCAGTTCAGAGTTTTCATATGCACGAGAATTCTCATTGTTTACCACAGAGGAGTGTTGATTCCTTGATGAAATAAGCAGTGTGGATGACAATATAAGAATGTTCAGTGAAAGAGAAATCCCTCAGATGAGGAAATAGAATGCATTATACAGGCTGAGATAAAATAACGGGAGGAGATAAGGTGAAGGGAGACATGAGAATTTAAGTATGCTAGTTTGGATATATGAATTAAATATTTTATCATCATGTATATATTTTCATTAAAAAAAAAATGCAAATGATGAAATTGAACATGAACAGAACTTATTATTTTTAAAAAATATAATGTATTATTAATAAAAACCAAACGATAAATAATTTACAAAAGTATATAAAAAAGAGAAGTGCTATTTATTCAAAGTTTTGGCCTTTTACAGCTGTTTACATTCTTGACATTCTATAGAAAAAAAGTAATCATATTAAAAATGTTCCTTATCTAACTTCTTTCACCCCATAGGCAAAAACAACAGAAGCTCTTTTACAAAAGGAAAGAGAAAAACAAAAACAAACAAACACCATCACACAAGGACATGAAGAGAAATAAGATGGAGTCTTCTCTCTTCTTTCTCTTCTCTAATCACTGGGTGAAAAAAATATGTGTATAAACAATCCTCTCTAATAACCTTTTGACTTTCACTATACATGCATCGGATGAATCAGGTCTGATCCTAGAAATGGTCATTTTGATTTGCTCGCTCAGGTCAGTTTAACTTGCAAGATTAAACTAATCAGTGATAGGCTGCTAAAATGAGAAACAGATTTGCCAATTATTTTTTTTTCTTAGTGGGCTGTCAAAATTACTGACTATGTGGCATTATGTGGTTTTCTAGACATTTAAAAAACCCAGACAGCATGGCAGAGATGCACCTTCATACTCTTTTGTCCTCTTCTTCAGATGAGAATAGAAAAATGAATTTCATTTTTAAATTTTCCTTTGAACTTGGAACTATTACTTGAAATAGACAAGAGGAAACAAGTAGGAAACTGGATGGAAAAAGAACACCCAGGAGACCAAGGAAGAATTTTATGGGCGAAATCATTAACTGGAATGGTGAGAGGAGAAATAATGTGGCTATACGTTTGTTGAGAGGTTGAATGGAGTAGAGAGTCAGGATAAATAACAGTCCCAAACAGCACTGAAAAATGATGATTATGAAAAATAAAAAGCTGCCTTTTAGATTAATCAGCTTGATTAAGGTCTCCTTGACATAGAGAGGAAAGAGAAAACTCTGTTTCTCAGATAAATGGACTTCTTTGGCAGATAAATCTTAATGTTAGTGGTCTTCTTACTTGATGGAGACTACTACTGTAAACACTGAAAATGGGTAGAATCTTAACACAGGACTGGGAATTATATTTAACAGAGAACATGTTATGTGTTTACTTTGCTTCAATTCTTTTGAGCTCTTTGGTCCATGAGGTCAGGAATGCAGGCAAATAGTTCCTACACTGCATGTATGGAGGCAGGTCATCCAGATCTTCATTTGTGAGGTTCTTTTTATAACCTCTATAGATCAACCTATCAGAGCAAAAAACAAAAGAGAATAATATTTCCTTTATTATATAACCTTAAATTTAGAGAGTAAAATTGTAAATTTCCGCTTAATCCATTACCACTGAGATGTAAATTGAAGATGAAAATCTATTTAGAGTATAATTAATTCATACATTTGTGTTGCAAGAGACAATTTAAGAATGCTGATGCCACTGTTACTGAAAGGATGCCTAAAAGGAAGAAGAGGAAGAGGGAGACCACAGAACCAACAAAGGTCAGACTGATGATATGAGGGAATGGATAAAAATGTTAAAATATGCTGAGATAAAAAGATGTGCTGAGTTGATTGAAGAGAGATGGCCACCAAACTTTGGATCAAAGATGGCACATCAGCTATAAATAATGATGATATTTTCTATGAAAATAGGGAGAAGGAAAGAAACTTGATAAAACTATGAAAGGTGTACTATTTTGAACCCATACCTGAACACCCATGAGAATACGGCCTTGGATGCAAATGATGCACTGTTCACCATGCAGGGACTCTGTTGACAGGAAAGGTCAATCGCTATTATTTGATGTGACCTCAGATGTCTTACGTCACTTACAAAGAATTTGATATGGAAACAACTTTAAAAAAATCATCTCCCTTACTGAATGACAGTATGCTTGCTACTCGATCCTTGTTACAATACTAAGATCAAACAATGTTTTTCTGTTGAGAGTAGTAAAAATAGTGAACTTTTTCCTCCTGTACGGATCATTGAAGCAAATGTTTAGTGTACTAGATGTATACACAAATAACCACTGTTCTAATTGACACATGTTTATGTAGATTGCTAAGAAAATGCTTATAAATATCATTTAAATATCTTATTCATACATTTCCTTTGTCTTCTTTGCAAAGTGTTCGAGGAATAGGAGAAAGAGAGGGAAAAAATAATAGAAAAGAAAGCATAGAAAATTAAATAAAAATCAAGAATATAACCTTACCTTGACTCCCCTTTGGTCCACCAAAATCACTTTAAAGTCACCAATACATTGAAGGATAAACTCAATGATGATGAAAAACAAAATTAAGTAGACCAATAATATTTCCAGTGTATCCCCAACATCCTCATGGATCTGCAATAAGCAAAAAAGAAAGAAATGTACGGAGAGAGAGAGTAATAATTGTAAAGATGAAATAATACAATTGAAGAGAACAACAACTGGTACACAATGGATCACCTGATTTATTTTGAAAATATTATTGGATGTTAAGCGGGAAGTCACATCGTATAGTTATATTTCAAAACACATAGGCCTATTGTTACTTCAAGGTTGACTATGGCCAAGTTTTACAAATAAATTCTATTTTCAAATTAAATTCTTCTCAAAATGTTGTCATTATGACATCCAAAAAAGGAATGTTTGAAATTTTTTTTAGCTCTTCATCTTGATTAAGATTTTAAGAGTTGAGAATAAAGTGTGTTATTTTTTGTATCTACACAGATTCCTTCATAATAATAACAATACAGTATTACATGTATCTGGGTACTTCATCGCCCGGGGCGACCGACCCCGACCCAGCGGGTCCGCAGGTGGTGGATAGCGGAACGGCCCCCAGATATGGGAG
>JBCJKE010190223.1:0-10218 GCA_039654525.1 Melibe bucephala
GGGGGGGGGGAGTTGTTTTTTAATCAAATGGAGGTCCATCCTGAAGAGTTCAGTGGAGGTGTAAGATGTCAGGAGACACATGTAGCCTGCTAATGATGTCATGAAATGTTTTGTTTAAAACAGTCATCTGCCTTTTTAGGATCATAACACAAATGTGATTCATCTGCGTTGAAGAAGGATTTATTCAAAATGTATATCTTCATACCGGCCGTTAGAATTTGTATTCACTTCATTCAATATCTGTTTTGGGTTGTTGTTTGTTTGTTTGTCTGTTTTTTCACCACTCCTTTTATAAATACCGATATTGTATGGTGAGTATTGTCATCAACCCACTCAAGATTTTGTTTGGAAGATAAGTGATATTAAGATATTCAGTTTGTAGATATTGTTTACTTTTTAATTCTTTGCTTGTTTTGCCTCATTCCTTTTAACTATATTGAAACCATAATCTGATGTTTTGGGGGTTTCGTGTTTTGTTTTGCTGTAATTTTTTGGTTTGGTTTTTGTTTTGTTTTGTTTTTTAAATTTGGTTGTTGGATTTGCATTATTCTACAGTGTAGAAAAAGCAAACCAGCTTACTTTTTGTACAGCATCTTAGAATAATTTTTTGTTGTTCAAAGATAATTGAAGGTGAAAATTGTGGTAAAAGGTATACTTTCATTGTTCTGTACCCTCTTAGCAAAATATGAACAAAATAATGCAAGGTCGTCAAACATTAAACCACCTTTTTTTGTTTATGACCTGATATAGTAGAAGCATTCAGTCATTTTCTGGTATGTTCTTTATGCTAAAATCCATGATGAAGTCTCTTTTGTAAATTTTTTGGAGAATATGTGTTGTTGGGTTTTTTTTAACACTTGACGTTCAACAAAACACGAGTTGCCAGGAAGTTTGCTTTGAATGTTTCACCAAGGATAGTTTTTATTTCTTTTTGTAATGTTTCAATCAAAAAGGGTAAGATTATTCAGAAAGTGCAGGTCCTGTGAGTGGTTTTCTAATAAGCAAGTTAAACTTCAGCTAAGCTTATGTCATGGGTTTTTCCTTCTAAGGAGTTTTTGAGAAAGCAGATTGCATGGATTAGGATAGCATGCACAAGTCTATGAAGTTTTCTCGTTTTGAGTCTATTACAGTTAAGTAATTTCATTTGATTTGATAGGCAGAGCAAACTTTTCATTTGCACATATTTCAGTTTTGTTTTTGCGAGATGAAACAAAGTAATACAATATGACGATATGATACAATAGGCAATCACCTTCTTGGAGACTGGGCACATATGTAGTCTTGGTGTGCTATATATACAATGAAATAATTAGAAGTACTTTTTCCCTATTCGCATAGAAAGAGTTTATGACATGGTAATTATCTATTGTGTTTCGGACATAACTTAAAACATATTCCTGTCTATTAATATTTATATAAAGCTAGAGTAAGAGAATCAAGGTAAAGTGGAATATTGAAAATTAGGCTTCTTCTGCTTACTTCATTATTTTAACAGGTATACTTGTAAGTTCATTTATACATTATTCAATATTTTTACAATTCAAAATTCCATTGATTGTTTGATTTTTCTTGTTTTAAGATCAGTTTTGTTCAGTTTCCAGTTGATTAAATGTGTCTTCTCTTACTCCTTATTTCTAGTCTTTCTCAAATACCAAATTTTGAAAGGATCAGGGTGAGATATGTACTTAATATAATGGAAATTTGAGACATAGAAGCAGGTGGTCTTTATGCAAAATGTTGTAGTGTACAAGAGTGTGGCTGTGACGTTGTGACAGGTTTAGTTGAATTGTTTTTCTTTTTACTTCTATTGTTTTCCAATACCGAAATGATTGATTTGTGTGCCCTTTTAAATTTTCTGCGGAAATGTGTCAGCCATCTATGTCTCTATTCAAGGCATTTATTTCATGGTCATTATCAAAATTTTTACATATAGTAATCTAAAAGCAAAAAATTTCACCAGATAAATAAAATTTATAGAACCAATGGTTCTAGTATTCTAACTTGCTAGTAGTAGTCATTAATTTTTTAGCACAAGCCAGGTAAAATATGACACCCTGTCCATTTGCCACATTATTGTCATCTGTGACTTTTGGTTGTCATTTGGTAAATCTCAAACAGTGTATTTTCCTTGCTTAAGGTTATCAGTAATAAGCATGTCAAGATTTTTTTTTTTTTTTTTTTTAAGATTAATTGGTTTGTTTTGTTTTTTGTTCTTTTTTTTTAATTATCTCAAATGAAAGAGCGAAGAAGTTGAGAGTAATTATAGAATAATAAAAAGAAGCTTACACTTGACATTTAGACGTTTTCTGGTTTTGTTTTTCCTTTTCACTAGTACCAGTAGTTTTACTCATCTGTCAACATATTGGCATATTGCCATATATGCCATATTTGCCAACTGGTTATTTCATCAAGCAGCTAGGTCTTCTGCTGTGATTGTGTCAGAATGTTCAGTTTTTTATCTTTACCGTCCTGTCTTAGAATACGTTCAGTTGGATGCATTGTGAGGTTTATTTGGTTGAATTGTAGAGTTTTCTTTGTTGGTGGTGTTTTGTTTTGGGTTTGTTTTTGCTTTGTTTTTTTGTTTTTTTTTGGGGGGTTGTTTTATTTTGTTTTTCCTATATCATCATGTAACTTTCTAAGATGTTTCATTGCCTTGTGTGACGTTTCGTATTTCTTTTTGATGAATGCTGCATTTGCTAAAATACAGTGGAACCTGTGAGGATTTAGCTTGTTTACAGTCAGTTGTCAGTTTGCATGTGTAACAAAATTATATCCAAATAGCTTTGCCACATAAACTGTGAGGCAAAGATGTATTAAATGGTGCTGAGCATTCAGCTGGTGGCTGTCTTCTTTCATCCTGCATTAAACTTAGGTCCATAGCCTAGTTCGAAACATCTGTTTAGAGCCTTGATAAGTCAAATCTTGGAAATGATGAGCAGAATGCATTGTGTATCATAGCCTTATTCAATGGATTTAGCCCTTGAGTCTAGAAGTAATTCTGCTACAATTGTCTTTATTTGACATGACATTCGGTGTTATCACTTTCTGTCCTGACGGCATGATTAAGTAAATCAATTTCTCTATTTTCAGTTTCCTGAATCTTTTCCAAGGAGTTTTTACTAAGTTCACCTGTCAATGGACAGGGCTCAAAAAGTAACACACTGTACATATTGACATCACCTCTTGTCTTGGCCTTTATCCTGTGAATATGAGCAACGTAACCCCTGTTTAAAATCAACACTTTTTTCTTTTCTTTTTTTTGTCAGTCCTAAGTTGTTTACTTAAACCCGTACATTGCCAAGCTATGTTTAGCCTTAACTGAGACATCCCCAAGCTATGTTTGGCCTTAACTGAGACATCCCCATTGTCATCATGGGTTTTGAAAGATATTGTTGAAAACTGGTGCATACACAAAAACACTCTCCCCGCCCCCCCAAAAAAGAAGAAAAAAAGAAAAGAAAACATCTCTTCAAACTACAGGAGAAACTGTGCAGCAGGCTTGGCTCCAGTTGTTACTGGGATTTTCGAGATCTCCATTTTTAAATTCCACTTTTAAATATACCAGCAATAACAGGGTCCCCAAAATAGCAGAGCTGATAACAGCGAGAAAAGAGGATGGAATGCTTTTGTATGATGGGAGGGAGGAGAAAGGGGTTTATAATTCTAACTTACAATTTATAGGCCTAGATCTCCTAGATCCGATAAAGACTGGAGCGTTCATGGCCTGGTTGGCCTTGATTTAGATAGCTGTGATAGGTAAGGTTAGTGTGTTCTGAGTTGCGAGAGAAGCCACTCCAGGCTTCTGCACAGCGCAGCCGTTTCTGACATAACAGGTATTTTGTTCTTGTCCCCAGATCCGTGTTATATCAGGTTTCCACTTATTCATGCAAATTTGATCAAATTTTCAGGTGTGTTATGTAAGTGGATGGGGCTTCCCATTCCAAAGGTTGTATGCAAATATTGGTCATGTGACTTTGGTGGACTTGAATATCTGAGATTAATATGTTTATGCAAATTTCCTATTATATATATATTGGCAAATTATTGATGTTTTGACTGTAATAACCAATCATTGCCCCCTGCACATATGGAGATATATGTAAGATGGTGTTCTGTTAATATATATGCTGGTATGCTTGCATGTGAAAGAGAGAGAGAGAGGCTGAATGGAGAATAATGAAATATGATATGAAAACAATATGACGATACAAATTTTCTTTTTTTTTTTTTTTTTTTTTTAAACAATCAAGTGACTCAGTCATGAGCTGTCACTCTATAAGACTTAAATCATTTGCAAATAAAACTTTTTTTTATTCCTACAGAGTCAGAATCAAAGTCATTTAGCTATTCCCTTGGATTCCCTGTCTCTGAATTCACCAGTGTTTCCCATCTTCATCCAGATATTCTTGTCTTTGTTCTGTCACCCTCTTCAGGTATCCTTTCTCATCTCTGTCATTCACCTCATCTCTGGTACTTCTACTAGTAAAATCTGGACTGGGATAATACTATAGATCTGTGATCAAAATAGGGGCCAAAAACTTATTAGAATGAAATTATTCTCCAGAGCCGAACTTGTCTTTCATCATCACTCTCAGTTTGCATAGTTGTCACTTCTCGAAAAAATTATTCAAAAAGATTGAACCATTGAATTTCGGCAGTAAAAAAAAAAATCACTGCCCGAAAGAAGCCTTGAAACAACTGAAGGAAATAAATTAGGAAACACTGTACTGCAATGGCTTGTGGCATTGCATTCGTCCTTTAATTGACTCATTTTCATAATTTTTGTCTTGGTGAAGTTTGTACTACCAACCATGATTTTTTTTTTTTTTTTTTTTTTTTTTTTTTTTTTTTTTTTTTTTTTTTTTTTTTTTTTTAAAGGTTTTGTGTCCCCTCCTCTCAAGTTCAGAGAGACTGGTGAAGAAATTAAAATTTTTATGATGATTTGGAATAGTTAGGAGTCAGTGGAAATTAAATGTGTTGCGATGATGCTAATGTGTAAATTAATTTACTATTAAATATCTTACACCTAACTCACTTATATATAGTATTCTGAGATTTTACAACCCTTGAAGACTGACCGTTATATGGGCATTTTTACAAAATTACAGAGAAGTTAATTTTTAATTGGTCCTCGTGAAATTTTCCACAATTACAGACAAGATAATACATTTCCAAAACAAAACAAAATTGATGTACTTTTACTTTTCAATGAATTTTTGAATTTTTGAATTTTTTTTTTTTTTTTTTTTTTTTTTTTTCATATTGTCAGCTTGCAGTGACTGGCATAAAAATTTGAAGAAAAAGAAAAATCATTCATTTTTCATGTCTCCTTTATCCTTATTTGCAGAAGAGATTGTTTATATGTGTACAAAGCATCAAACAAAACATTGCATGTCTTTCATTTTTTTATTTTTTTTTATGAAAAATTATGACCTCATGTAGTCTATCTATGTATGGAACTTCCAGATAGGGGCTTGTGTCATTGTCACAGTCATCTTCATTTTAGGTTCTGAGTCATCATTATCACTGTCAATACTGTTGCCAATGTTACAGAATTTACTAGCTTTTAGTGGCGTATTGTGACTGAGTCTGTCAGCTTTTATGAAGAAGAAGAAGACAATGTCACTTCCAGCTGTGTATAGATGATAACTGGGCTCAGAAACAGTTCAACACTGAAATAATCAGAAGGATCACCAAATTAGTTTTCAATTTTGCTCTTGACTTGAAGCCGTTCTTCTACTTTCGGTTTTGAGCAGACGTTTATTGAATGTAGTGGGTACCTTTCCTTTGCCATAAATAAAACTTACTGTTCAGCTCCCTACAAATGCCACATAAAGCAAACAAAGATGTTGAGCTAGCATTGAAGTCAGTTTACTCTTACAGCAGGATCGCTATTTCCACAAATTGTAACAGAATTGATTTTGTGGGCGATACACGAACTGTTTACAACAACAACGGGTTTTCCCATAGATATGCTACGGAAATCATCGTCAGTGAGTTGGAACGTGGCTGTTGAACTAAGGGTATTGACTGTAATTAGTGTAATCACTTGTCTTGCACATATCCACCTACCTATACATCTTTAGCTTGCTTTTGCCTTCATATCTGTCTATACAGTAGAACTCCGAAATAACAAGTTTGACAGGTCTAACCCTGAGTTCTCGTTATTCCCTAGCAGCCTAAAATGAAATTAACATTTATGTAGTCAAAAGGAAGGAAAAGACAAAAGGCTTAGTGAATAGGCTGTGTGTGTGTTTGAACACACTATGTGTGTTCATATTTGATGTATGCAAGTGCGATTCTGAGATGAAATAGAATTCCTATCAGTATGATTCTAATACCATAGACTACTATTGCCGGCTGGGTTTTGGTAGGCAAGATCTAGATTCTGCAGCATCAATACACTGTGTAAGCCTATGTGAGTTTACCCTCATAGTCCTAGCCTGTTATTGACTCAAATAATAGGGAAAAATGGGGATTAAGATTTTACCTACTATTTCCGAATGCGTTGCTTTCATGTTCTTCTTTACTTTGTCACACACACTCTTGGGAGGAAAACAGTGACATGACACTGCATGTCAATTAGCGTCACCAATTTCTATGGTCTTTTGACGTGCTTTTGGAACAATTTAATTGAAACATTATGCAATAAAAAGGAAATGATTGTTTGCCAACCAAGATATTAGTGAGGCTGATCAAAAAATGCAATATTGAGCAAAAGGAATTGGTGCTTTGCTTTTTTTTTTTTTTTTTAACATGGGGATTATTTCTTTAAATGATCCGTTGAGCTTAACACCATATTAAAACTAGATCCAGATCTGGTTAGATCTAGGTCTAAATTGAAAATCTATTGCAGAAACTTCAGGTGAAACCTAAATCCAGGAATTTCCAGTCATTTTATCAATACATGAGATTAAAGTTTAAGGCAAAGCAAACAATATGCTTCAAGCATGAAGTTGTTGCATGGAATCAGTGTCAAAGTTTTTTATCCAACTGAGATGAGTGTTTTCAAAATTAAAATTTGATGTGTTGCAAGCTGTAAGGGTGAAGCATTGTGGAGGGAATATTTGATTATTGATATTTTTTCTGACCGGATATTGTAAGTTTTTTTACCTCAAGAATTATTCAGCATATTCATGTTTTGATTCTTAGAATAGATTTAATGTAATGTATGTAAGATTGGAAAGGAATCTGTTCCTTATTATTGATGTAATTGTCAAAGGTACATTTTTTGTTGTTGTTTATTCTTCCTATATATATAAGGTATACTACATGATACATGTATATGTGAGTATGTGTGCTATAAAGAAAAAGGGATGGATTTTACACACATGATATAACTATTACTGTATTGCTGTGATGGGAGAGGGGGCCTTAAGACCAAATTTGATTCACCAACCAAGCATTATTTAGTATTTTCTATCAAGGAAAATATATTTGATTAAAATTGAAGGTATTTAGACTGTCAATACCCTATGTATATTTTGTTAACATGCATGTATCACATTAAAGGTTTGTGGGAGTTATCTTTTTATGAAAGTTTTATTATGCTCACTGAAGTTTTAATTTTGAATAACTGAGGTTGTGATTCTTATTTAGGCATTTAAATACCGTGACATGAAAATGTTTGTTAAATTATAAGCATCACACTACTAATTGATTATTTATTTCTTTTATGGTAAGTTAAATACACTGTTTAGCATCTGAATTAGTTCTGATAAAGCGTAGCTCAAAAAGCAAGCAAATTATTTGTAAAATGCAATGACAATCTCCTCTTCCCGTGCAAGTCATAATAGAGTTTTGCATTTATCCATTAAGTTTTGTGTTAATTTTTTTCAATTTTTTGTTTGTTTTTTGAAGTAGTTTTGAATCCACTGGAAATTCTCAGCTGCACTAAGCCTTTATATGTCAGAAATCTTTCTTAATCTTTATCAGCTCTCCAAGTATTCATCTACTCTCTCTATATACAGTGTATTTTTTTTCTCTTTTCTTTAATGTAATATATGCAAATCTTATTCATTGATCCTTCACAATGCTTCTGATGGTTGACTGTTGGGAGTCACAATGTTCATCTCTTATGGCTACCACCATCAGCATTAAAAGGAGGTGTTTAGTTTTGGACTGTTTTGTGTCTGTGTTTTGTTGTTATTGGGTTTTGTTTTTTTATTTAGGTGGTGGGGTATGACAAAATGTCATATAGTAGGGGGTTTTCAAATAATGTAGTTCTAGTAATTTGTTAATAAATAGTTTCTGGGTTTCTAATGATTTTTCTTCTTTATTCACCAACATTCAGTAAATGTAAGCCAATACAAATTACAACTAACCTGATCACTCATCCATTCAATCATTCAATTGCTAATATAAATATCCCAATTGTTTTATTCCACTGCTTTCTCATTATGCTTACTGCTATTATTGATGGACGAACCAACATTTTGGGTTACAGAAATGTGTAGTGACACAGATGCATTAATAGTATAAAATTTTATTGTGCATGTTTTTTCAGCTCTTTTGACAATTCATGCCTTTTAATCATAAACAAACCAGCAGGCAATTTATTTATGGTTATAATTCTTGATATTTCAATGGCTGATAATTGATATATTTTTTTCTTTCATCTCAATCAGTTAAGGCGTAGTCTAACAAAAGTTTCAGATTTACACTTACACAATTAGAAACTAATTAATAGAATACATGCACTTATCCTAGAGAACCTAGGCTACTTGAAAGAAAAAGATAAAAGAATTTTCCCAAGTACGATTTTGTGCCAGGGAGGAAATTTGTCATTGTAATATGTATTATGTATGTCTTGCTGTCTTTGTTTTCAGCATGTAGTAGTGGTGTGTGTGTGTGCTTTTCCTAAGCTTTGGCTGATGATGAATGTGTGATATTGATAATACAGTTGGTCTGCTCGTCTTGAAAAATGTTACTGTTATCCATCCAGTTGTATCAATTATCATTGCATGCTTAAAGTAAATCATATTGTTGATGTTATTGTTATATTTTTATGTAATTCTAACTGGTCTGACTCAAAAATAACTTTTTGTGTCCTTCTTTTCCACTGTCTTTAAGTTGACTTGAATTACATCACCTGCAAAGTGAACATGTGTGGCTTACTTGCTCAAGTTATTTGACTGGAACAAGATTTTGCCAGCCTGTTTTAAAATTTAAAATGCCATGTTTGTCTTGTGAATAAAATGGCTTTTGTAGTATTGATTAATGGGGTTTGTTTCTATTTATGATTTCCAAATGCACCTATGTGATTGAATGTGAATGTAATGCAGTATGAATAGCATGAAAGTTCATCTAAATGAAGGTTTGTTTGTTGTTTGTTATTTTGTTTACTGGTTTGAACAGTCGCTTTTCTCAAAATGTAGGCCCCCAACAAAGCAGCATTGAGGTTGTTTGTATAAGTTTCTTTAGATCTTTGCCTTTTGTTCTGTGAGCAACATACGACAGCAATAACAATAACACCAACACTCTCCCACTGCATACAGTTTGGGGGGGGGGGGTTCTCTTTAATTCAGCCTTTGTCTTTTCGTAGTCTTCACAGTATCTACCCTCCTGTGCTAAGTCTTTCTAGGTCAACCAACTCTCCCTGGGGATTCCAGTTCAAGTTCAAGCCCTGCTCAGTGTTGTTGATACAGGTTTATATATTATATGTGTGTGTCAGGACCTGAAGGTGGGACATAGATTTGAAGAACTAGTCCAAACTTGATATGGGTAATTCTTATAATTAATATAATTCCTACTGTCATGTCACCTAAGTCGCAGGTTCAAGTTCAAAAAAAAAAAAAAAAAAAAAAAAGAAAGAAGCCTACAACTCGCTGATTTTAAAATTTGAATCCTTTAATGGTAGTGGATAATGTAATAACACAATGTTTTATAATTATATTATATACATTCGTTGACTAGACTAAGCATTCTCTGACTGTCTGACTGACCCAACGACTCTCCACAACAACTTATATTATAGATAATACACACGTCGCTCACATTTCAAACAGGGCATACACCAAGCATCCAGTCAGCTGAATAGATTTTACATTTACAATCGATCTAAACAGTCAGTTGTTACAGTATATTATAATTCCATCTCTCAGTTTCTGAGAAAAACAATCATTCCTATCGGGAGAATGAGCTGTGGGCAACAATAACAAGGCCTATAATCTGCCAATAAATGTTATTAAACAGAAACAGACCCAACTACATACACTT
>JBCJKE010190334.1:0-10218 GCA_039654525.1 Melibe bucephala
GGGAGGTATTGTTCGTTTTTTATTGTCTTGTTTCGGTTCGTTTTTTGTTGGGTTTTTGTTTTTGTTTGTTACTTTGCTTTTGCTTGCTTGTTTTGTCTTTGTTTTTTTTCTGGTTTTGTTTTTATATTTTTTGTTTTTGGTCTGGTTTTGCTCTTTTTCTGGTTTTTGTTTCTGGTTTGTTCTGTTGTATTTAGTTGTTTTTGTTTTTTGTTCTGTTTGTTGATGTTTTTTGTTTTGTTTTTGTTTTTTGTTGTTTTGTTTTGTTTTGTTTGTTTGGGTTTTTTTTTGGGGGTGGGGGTATTTTTTGCTTGTTTTTCTCACTTCCCTTTTATCTAAATCTGTGTTTCATACGTTGCGTTCTCCAGAGATATCACATAATTTTCTACTACTTCTCGTCTTCGATTCCACCGCTGGTCTACATAATCGTGTCCAAGTTGAGGTGTCTGTAGTTCGACATTCAGAGTAACCGTTGGCCGTGTGATTTGGGAATCGTAAAAGTAAGTTCAACTATGACTATGCTGCAAAGCCTTTCTACTAAAACTAAAAGATTGATCAAAGGAAGTCTGAACGCTTGGCGCCAATTCTTGAACTAAGACCAATATTGCCCATTGCTAGGTATGAAAAAAATTATCACACCTATATGCCCAGACAAATTTCTACTACATTTTCTCTGTGTAAATGACAAAACTAACGAACAAAATCTCTCTCTCCCTCTCTGTCTGTTTCTCTCCCCCCCCCCCCCCTCCTTTTCTCACTCTCTCTCTCCCTCCTTCCTTTCTTTCTCTCACACAACATACTTTAGACAAACACACAAGTATAAATGCTGCCTCTCTGAGCCTCTCCAATTGCCTGCCTCACAACTTATAAGCTGTTTTTAAGATTCACCCCCTCCCCTCTCTCTTTCAAACCCACACAGACACACACAAGGTAGTAAATACAATAAGCAAAATAATAAAGATTTAATTGAATGAACTTTATTAGATAAATCAGGAATCAAAGTGGTCTTTCACCTTTAGCACATTATCACAGTATAAAATACCAGCATATTGAAAATAAATGATGACAATTACAACTAATAATAAAAAAAATAATAACAATGACGACGATGATACTGTATTACTAAATTACTAATATTATGATGATATTGATAAGTGATGAAATAGTGATGCATAGTGCACGTACACCTGTTTATTTTCACTAAATATAAAACGCTGCCAACGAGTAATTATAAAATATGGTCATGACAATTACAGAATTATACTATTTTTATATCATTTCTCCCGTCAATAATGATAATGGGATATAACAATAAGAATGATTTTGAAAAATAAATCATTTGCACACTTCTATTGATATACATGCATATATTGAACATCAGGATTAAATACTTAGGTTTTACTGATTATGCGATAATAAATAATTATCAACAATAATGAGATGAAATACAATGAATTAACGGGAGCACATTGGAGTATCGTCATCAGGAAAGTGAATCATAAATTTTATTATAATATCCTGGACTGTAATTAAAATAATCCTACATGCCAATACTACATGGCGCATAATGATGAGATTACAAAAAGTAGGGACTTCCGGTGTGACCACCAAGCAGATCAGAGTGGGCATAACGAGCTCTCGTTCCATTAAAAATGATTTCCCCAGTTCATTTGTGATAAACCAGTAAGCAGATTACTCGTACCCATAATGCTGACTGAAAGTGGAAGTATAATCAAGACCATTTTCGAAGAAATCGGAAGTTTCCCTCCCTAAATGTTGTGGGAAACCAAGAGCGCTCTACCACCACAGTCCTTCAGTATGACGCCAGGCGTGACACTAACACATGTTTGTCTGCGAATCGTCATTCGACCCCAGCTTTTTGACAGCAGCTACCAAGTCAAGTAGGCTTTGATGTGATGGAGAGTGCAATCAACACCGGAAAGTATTGACAAAGGAGACGATGGTCTCAGGGGAAGAGGTGATCTAAAATCACTGATATAGAACCTAAAGGTTGAAATTTTCATACTGCGTCAATGATGATAGTGACAAACTCTAAGCTGGTCACCGAACAAAAAAGGGTAGCACGCCTAAGAGTTTGCGTGGCAAGACATGACAGGACAGCCCAGTTATCATAGCAACAGGAGGAATGAGAGGCCATCAACACAGCAAGACCAAACGATGACGACAGTGGTAGTAATTTATGAAGAAGAATTGAAGGTATGTCTAGATCTACTGACACTCCAAGGACAGACACAATTCTAGTTCAACTCGCATCAAAGTATGTCAACATGACAACAATGGGATTGAGGAAAAGGCCCAACGAAGGTGTTAATGTTAATGTCATACCTTGAATGAGAGCAGCAACATACATACACAGTGAACATAATGAAGACAGTGATAATGATTGTAGGTTTGTCTAGGTCTACTGATACTAAACAGACTGGCACATTTCTAGACACTAAAATATGTCAACATTACAACAATTGGATTGAGATATGAATGTACTTATAGACAGAAAAATAGATATAGATCAGATTGGATGTTGATCGGCTGAACAGAAAGATGTAAAGGCAGCAGGAGGGAGACAAATGTCATTGCATCCAGGATTTTATGGAGTCCAGAGAAACTGGGGGCTCTAACTCTAACACAAAGTTGCTCCTGTACAGTCTAACAATTATAACACAACCTTTTTTTTTCTTATTAAAGCCAAGTTACAAAGCATATTTCATGATGACACATAAATATTATTTAATCTAGCCCATAAATACAGCTGGACTGTTATCTTGGGCAATTTCTCTTTATTTGTATGAATCTGCAACAAATTATACTATTATTATTATTAATGACAGTGAAAATAAAAAGTCAAAGAAAAGATTTTTTTTTAAAGTGTAACAATCATAAAAACAACATTTCTGTAATACTGGTACATCATACAGCATACAATTACATGTAGTAGATTCCAAATCTACTGGATGAGGATGTGTATCACATCAGTTGAACAAAGTCTGGTATATTCACAACTAGGTTACATAATACATGAATTGAATTAATATCATACATAATATGAAAATACAGCAACAGAATCAAATAAGAAATATATATATAATCATTCCTTAGAACAATGAATAATTGATTGTGGGTGTTCACCCAATAGTTGGCTATAACTTTAACAAAAAAGGTCAGGTTGCCACATAACTTTCTGACACTGACAATGATCACAAGCTGCTTGCATAATGACAACTATTTGATACTACACATAAGTAACCCTTATGTTACTGAAACAATATGCTGCCTTAACATTAACAGATCCTTTTGGTTCTCATTCACACATTGGACCATGAACAGAGTAAAAGTATCAAAAGTCGTTGTCACTGAAATCACTTCCCAGATCCTCTGCTGTGATGTGTGCATATTCTTGGATCTGAGTGGATGTAACACCTTTGGAAGTTTGAATTCCCATAGCTTGTTGTTCCTCTGAGTTCTCACCTCTAACTGAATAACCTCCCTTGCGCCCATTTCTGTTTTTGCCAATGCCTTTACCTTTGCCCGCATAAGCAAGGCCCCTCAATTTTTCTGCATAAGGAATATAGCCTTGACCTTTGACAGATCGAGAATCATGAATGTGCTCCAACTGATAATGGAATTTTTCAGACTGGCTTCCATCACCAGATATGGGCACTGATGACTTCTTTGTTGTCCCTTTAATTGGCTGATCAAAGCATCTGCTCCTATGTGATCTTTGGGCTCTGGCATCTGAACCATCACCATGAGCCGACGCCTTCTCTCTTTCTTCTTCCTCAAGCTCAATAATATAATCTATAGTAGAGGAGATGTCATCCTCAGTAGACACACTTCTCATCCTTGTTCGTGATTTTGAAGTTGTGCTTGGCTTTTGAGAATCTATTTTCTGTTCATTTTCATGATGCTGTGACTGTGACTGTGTTGTAAACTTTTCAGCGTCTTTTTTAGGTTGTGTTTTAGTTCTTGGTGACTGTGACAATGACTTATGAAAGTCTTTTTCAGATTGCCTTTTAGAAATTGAAGTTTTCTCTTTCACACTCTCTTCTTTCTGGCTTGCTTTTGTCTTTGCGCTCTTGATACCATTTCCAGAAGATCTTAACTTGCTTTTATCTGTAGCTCGACCTTTGACCAACATATCAGCATCCACACCTCCCAGCATGTCTTCAAATGACACAAATTGCTTATCATCCATACCACCTTCTTCCTCAATTTTAGCTTTTTCCTCTTTTTTTCTCATCATAAGAGCTGTCATTCTCTCCCTTTTCTCTTCCTCTTCCATTCTTCTTTCCACGGCATTAAGTTGGTGGCCTCCCTTTAGAACATTTAGTAGTTGCTTCTTTTCGTGGCTCCGTTTGTTGAGGTAGTTGAGGGTTGCCTTCAGAGTCTGTGCATTAATAAGAGACACATCAGGATTCTTTACAAACTGCTGAGGTCCTGTTTCATTGCCACTTCCCTCCTCCCTTGCATCTTCTGACTGATGACCAGTGACAGAACTTGGAGTGTCTTTGTTCTCTTTCAAGTTTGACAAACATTTCTGTGAATCTGCTGAACCTCTTTCAAAAGTTTTTCTAGCAAAAGAACCTGGTCCTTTGTTGTCTCTGTCTTCTTCAGTTTGATTTTTTCTCCTCTTTTTGTCGGCTACAGCTTGAGGGTGAATGTCTGGATAATCCTGAGTTGAACTACACTTACCAGCATTATCTACAAAAAGATTCTTTCCTGCACCCTGCTTCTGATGTGTTTCAGATGGCATAGATTGTAAAGACTTCCATTCTTTTGAATTAGGGGCTATAGGTACAGCATGCTTTTCTTGCTGGAAATCTCCTGTCACAGAAGATGGCTTCATTTTTCTAACAGATGACTTCTCTTGTCCGGGTGTCAAAGGAGATGGTACCACTTTCATAGTCTTTGGTTTAGCTAATACGTGTCTCTTCTCTTCCATTTCACTGTCGCTACCACTACTACTTTCTGAGAGGCATACACTAGATCTAAAACGAGCCTTCTTTTTGGTGGGAGCCTTAGCACCTCTTTGTTGTTTTCTTTTGGTCTCCAGTGTGAGATTTGGGATTTTACGGCTCACTATTTTGGTCACTCTGTTAATGCTCCCTTCTTTACCTTTCGTATACTTATTTCCTTTCTTTGGGACCTCAGCTAATTCTTTCAGACCAATATCTATCTGACCAAAATTGTCATCCGTGGCTTTTCCCTCCAATTTAATATTCACGACTTCATCATTCACTTGTGGAGGGACTGATGTAAGCTTTTCTTCATTGAATGCAATATTTTCGCCACCATTATTGTGTTCGACCTTCACATCAGCTTTGACTTCAACTGTTTTCTTCTTTTTTGGCTTCAACGTCTTGGGTTCCCTTTCAGTGACTTCTTCCCTAGTGGCAGCTTTCTTATTAGCAGTTTTCTTTTTCTTTGCAACTAGTTCTGAGGACTCTTTTTGTACAGGTCTTTCCCCTTTTGACTCCTCAACTTCTAATGGCTTCCCTTCTTGTACACGGGATAGGGCCTTCTCCAGCCTGCTGCTTTTTGCAATTTTGGCTGGAATGAAAGTTTCATGTTGGAAGTAAGAGTAGATACGGCCTTGTGTCTGGAGAGAGGAGAAAAACAAGTAGAAGTGCCACTTAAAGAAGGCTTGTATTGTGATGCAATTTTATCAACACAAAGCACATTTGTTTCAAGACAAAAATCAAAGAGTTCCCACCTACAAAAATTATACCAATGTTGTTTGATATACATTCATCATGGTTATAGTTATAGCTAGTATAGCTTGTGGATCAAAACACAATAATGTGCTACATTTTAAATCAAAAGAAACACAAGTTAAAAAAAACCCAACCACAACAAAAAGCACAAAAACACAAAAAAATAAACCCCAAAAAGAAAAAACAAACAAACAAAAAACAAAAGAAAAACAAGAACAAAAAACACACATAAAATACCACACACAAAAAACAACAAACACGCAAAAACGAAAATTTTGTCGTTGACAATCTTATAGCAAAGGCATTGCAAAGCCTGGTTAAGTATTCTACAAGTATGGATGTCCAGCCACACTCCTTTCCCCTCAGATCTTTGCCTCTTATACTTGAATTCAGAGTAATGAACTGATCAATAAGTGTGAGGTACAAGAGGCTGTGGGGGTGAATTGAGTCTGCAAGGACTTTTGGTAGGAATTGAAATTACGAAATGGGCCGAAATGGCCCACTCTTTACAGTAACTCTAAACGATGAGGGTTCTTTTGCATACGCAAAAGCACATGGGACCTCCTAGTTTATTGTCCAGCTCTGATGGGACTAGGAACTTATTTATCCTGCCTAACATGTGACAAAAAAAAAAAGCACGAAAAAAAAAGAAAAACTCAGATTTCAAATTCCAGCTCACATAGCTGGAAACGAAACGTGTCTTTTGGCTTGGTGGTCGAATGCCCTAACCACTGAGCTATCAGCCCTCCGAATAATAATAATACAATAAAAAGTTTAAAAAATAACCATAATGATATAATTTCCCATCATTGAAAATTTCCTCTCACCTTTCCACTCATGAGCTGCTTCATCATTGGCTGCAAACTCTGATCAGACTTCTCTTTTGACCAGCCAAATTTCATTTTGGCAAATCTTGGATGGCAGTCAAAGAAAATTAATGGCACACATGGTCAGAAATCCTGTGTGATGGTAAGCTTTGATCAACATATTCATGTTCACTATCTACAGGCAGCGAATCACCAGACTTGGGAGAAATCTCATTTATCGGGCAGCCCGGATAAATGTCATGGGACACAATCACTAATACAGTACAGCATCCTGCCATTAAACCACTTGTCTTGTTCACCACATGCTTTTTTGCTAATGGAATGTATCTGACAGTATGAAGAAGTTGAGAGTATAAAGCAGTTTGACTATACTGAATATACCCCAAAAGTATAAAATATGACCATACTATGTATCTTCTGCCTTAGACATGGAGTTATAATGATTATACGGTATAAAATATCAACCTTCCTCTTACTCCTGTGACATAAGCTTGTTTGCTTTACCATCTAAGAGAATTGGGCGGCAATTTTGTCTTTCCTAAAACTCAAATCTCGAATTTTTATTTTCGATGTGGTAAGAGCACTGCATCAGTGAACAATCCACCAGTGTCTTCCATCTCTTGCAATATCGTGGACAAGGGCTTTGGCCTCTGCAAAGTTCTGCTCTGTCGATTTTATAATAGTGTCTGCCCACTTCTTCCTGTCTGACTCATCTTCTCTTCCCCTAGACTGTCCCTTAGAGGATGGACTTTCACGGTCCACTGGTTCATATCATGAATGTCAAGCTCTAATTCTATCTTTACACAGGACCTTTCCTATTTACAGGTTATACTCAAATGCAAATTTCAATTTCAGATATTGATAATATCTGTAAAAATCCTTGATCCATAAAAATCATAGTATTAGCCACAAAATAACCACCTAGCACCCCCCCCCCCCCCCCAAACAAAAAAAACCAACAAAAAAACAACAACAAACATGCCCAAAAACCCAACAACAAAAAACCAACAAAACAACAAAAACCAACAACACAAAACAAACAATACAAAAATACTAAAACGAAAAAAAAAGCCACAAAATGCAGACATCAACTAGGGATGATGAAAAGGATACTGTCGTAGAAGGTCAAGATCAGGTTGACTCCATGAGAAGCTCTCCCTAGACTCATCCACCACCGGCTTATTGTATGCGTCTACCACTGCCTGACTGGGGAATCCTGCATACAGTAGACAAACCAAAGGAAGAATAATTTTATGAAGCTTGGGACATTTGAAGAAGGGGGTGGTGGTGCTGGGGATAAGGATATTTGCTGGGAGACCTTGGGATAATCCTATCGGTGGATATTCCAAAATTGTGATCCAAGTTATCAACATATAAAGGTGAAAGAGCAAAGTTACTCCATGTACTTTTAAACCCAAAGAATACAAATCATACAATCTCACCTTTGATTAATTTCAAGTCACGAAGGCGTGTTCTCAATTTGTTGGCCTCTTTGATAAGAGGATTTTTTCTTGCCCGATCCCACCATTTTCTAAAATAGGGAACAAACAGAACAATATAAAATATGATTGTGACCTCCAAAACAAATTCAAGGCGAAAAAATTATTCATCACAGATAATCTTTGTTATAGCTGTCAAGTCACTATGCAGAGAATCGTCTACTTTAAACTCACAAACACGCGAAGTTGACTCTGTCATATGGACGTCAACACTTAAATTCTGTCATACTTAAATATGTTGTACACATTTCCACTCAGAATCAAATAATCCTGTTCCAAACAAAATTCTATCTTCAATGAAAACTAAGAAAGTCACTTTTAAGTTAGCTACATGAATTATCACAGAAACAACCAGACTCTGGACATTCAACTTTACAAATTAACAAATATATGTCTCATATCCAATTTGATTTGAATTTATCAAATGGTGGTAAGAAAGCATGTCAGTCTTTTCACCTAAAATCTCGAAGGCCATCCAGATCTTCACCAGGAAATTCTCCCATGATTTCTAAAGCTCTCACAGGTCCGACACTTTCAATTCCTTCTGTATAATCACTGCCACAAAGGAGTGCTATATTGATGAGCTGCTGTCGTTGCAAACCTGACAAAGAGATAAGTCGGAATTTAGTTGGTAATATGTCAAGTAATGTCTTGATGTGATGGAGAATTATTCCTTTTTTAAAAAAGATGATCGTGGGTGAAGTCTTGATGTATAATCCCTATTCCTACTTAAAACGCAGAATTATAAGCTTGACATCATAAAGTCCACAACAGAGACTTCAATTCTCTGTTAAGCATACAGTACAGCAGATTATTAGATGTAATTTCAATCCTGCATCCTGAGAAGATCTTTAAAATGTTTCCATCTTAATAAAGATAGAACCAGTTTTATGAATGGGCCTACATTGAAAGATGACAGTAGAAAAATTCAGTGGACTTCAACTCACCAAAGTGACTAACAATGGCATCTAAAGAGAACATTTCAACATGCTTGTTTTGGTTGAAAAAGTTTTTGTACATGCGTTTGCCACCAAAAAGCCAGATGTCACTGTCATCAGTTATGGTTCCCTGTGTTTGCTCTGTGATGTCTAGATATGCACACTGGGCCTCAGCTTCCATTGGACTGACAATGTATGGGATTCCAAACAGTCTAAGAAGTTCCTGGATAAAAAGAATCCACCAGGTATTTTTTATTGGTCTTTTGACCAAGTCAGTTGACAAAGAATGGAAAAGGTGATGGTTTTCCTCAATTGCCTTCAAAGGTCTCAAGAGAACAAGCAACTTTAACTGATCTTGAAATATCTGTCATAATCTAATGCAAAATTTAAAATCAAACGTAACAGAAATAGACAACATATTAACAAATAGGTATTATTACTGGAATAATAAACGGTTTGCACACAGGTGTGATATATTTAAGGAATAAAAAATTTACCCAGACATAATTCATTTTATAAATTTGATTTAAAGTGAAGAGGATGAGGAGGAAAAGAAAACGATGAGGAGGAGGACAAAGTGGATGAGGAGGTAGAGGAGGAGAAGGAAAAGAAGAAGAAGAGAAGGAGGAGGAGGAGAAGAATTAATGAGGAAAATAATGCAAATAAGTATAATGTAATTTAACCTCAGGCAGACTTAATTTTATAGACAAAATTTACCGTTTATAATAAATGATTTAAACATTTAGCAAATTAAATTATAAGCAATAACTATAGTGAAAACAATGTAAGAAAGCTGTCGCTAAAGATTTTAAACAGCCAGTAAATTACCTTCAGTCCCTACACACACATACTTACTCACCTGGGCTTCTAAAGTGACCTGTTCAGTTATTGACTTAGCAAAACGGGCCTGCTTTCCCTGTTCTTGTAAAAGTGCATTTCTCTCAGCTTCTAATTCCCCAGTCATATTTCCTGCTACATACTGAAAGACAATTGATTCAAAAACAAACTTATTTAATATCTTTTCTTTTTCTCTATTGGGTTGCTTGAATGTTGCCTTGTAGAAATGTAGGGAAAGGATGCAAGGTAAGTAAAGATGTTTAGGTCTTTTTTTTTCTTTGGGGGGGGGGGGGGGGGTGGGTTGGATTTTTTTTTTTTTTTTTTTCTTGGCTTTTCTTTTCTTTTTTCTTTTCTTTTCTTTTTTAGGGTTTTTCTTTTTTTTCTGCTT
>JBCJKE010190445.1:0-10216 GCA_039654525.1 Melibe bucephala
TGTATTGTATCACATTTTATTGTAATATTATTTTATTTTATTATGTTGCACCTATATTTGATTTCGTTTTCGTGAAATGGCATTATATCCATAACGTATTCGATAAAACGTAATCGTATTGCACAAGCCGGCTACACAATAAAGTAAAGCAATTGATTGGCTACTATTCTCGTCAATACGAATGTCCTCCAGCCGTTCCACCAATGGATTTTCTACGTAGCCCAAAAACCATAATAATAGCCTAGTGTTTCTATTTAAATGCGGAAGCAACATGGCAGCGTCCATATGAAAATGCCTACAATGTCTCATAGTTTGAACATCGCATCTTTATATTCTTGATTTCCAGGTGTGGTTTGCAGCAGGGTACATTTGTATTAATTAGATCTTGATCTAGGCTACTAGCACCAATCTAGATCTAGATCTAGTATCTTTACATGTTCATGTTGTACATTAATTATTGTAAGTTTTGGTTTAAATTTTTTAATCTGGCCAAATTCCTTAAAATCTTCATATATATAAAAATATATTGAATGAAATGGACCAGCATCAAGAAAAAAAAAGAGTTATGAGACATGTTGACATGGGTAGAGACTGACAGAAATGGAGAAAGATTGTTTGCCAAGTGGAAACTCCAGAGGCAACCGTAAGAGTGAGATAGAGTGTGTGTGTGTGTGTGTTTGAGTTTGTTTAGTTACACTTATTGTATCAGTTTTAACTTCTAACTAGATAATAAGTTAATCTGATCTAGATCTAGATTCTAGATCTAGAGTACGGTATATCACTTGGCATTGGTAGGTTATAAATCTGCCTGCAATTTTTTCTTCATATCATCTAGACCTAGATAATTCTATATATATAGTAGAGCTTCGCATCTTTTTTTCGGGTGTTTTCCGAGATAACTTTTCCCCCGGAGAACACTCCCACCACTGAAAATAAGCGCAAATAACTGGGGACACAAATTTTTTCTTTCATTTTCGAAGTTTTCAACCCCGAAAATTTCCTATTTTCAGCAATTTTAACGTGATTTTGACGCGAGAAATTTTGACGCACCTATTCTCTACCATTTCTACGCATTTTTACCAATCCCTCTCCCCTAGTTTTGATAGAATCTTATATGCAAGGTTTATCTTAACCATTCAAAGGAAATCAACCAGTGGTTCCAAAATATGAGGTGGGTAAGCTAAAAATAAAGTAAAAGTACAGGCAGAATAAAAGAAAGTATGTGTGGTTTTAGGCCTAGATCATGAGCGCGTATGTAGGCCTGTATACTGTATGTAGGGATTCTTGGAATTATAGTTGTACAACCGAGCGATTGGATGGAGAAGAGAGAGAGAGTGAGAAGTCTAGCTTGTTGATGCCCATACGTGTGTTTTGCAATGTACAACGCAAGATGGGAGTTGGGGGTGGGGAGGAGAAGTGACCATTCAATATGGGGTGTTGCGTTCAGGGAGAATCCCTATGCAGGACAATTAAATTATATTAATGGCCTCTGACAGCGTAGGCCGATCGGTGCATGTGGTACAGTAAAGCCTTACTATTAAACATTTCAACATAAATTTTAAAAAAATTCTTTTTTTTAATCATTATCAGGTGATTCCAGCTACAGAAATTGGAAGGCTGTGGAAAAGACCTTTACTACGATTACAAGAAGATGAATTAGAAATCGAAGTAGTTTGGATTCTCTGTAACCATTTTTCTGAAAAAAAAAAAAAAAGGGAAAGCTCTAATGATGAATGATGGTGTGAGGTTCTTCCTGGAGAATCTGGGAATGCAGAAGTATTATGACATTTTCTGTGCTAAAGGATTTGACCTAGAGTCAGACATACCATACATCAGCCCCTCAGATCTGGAGGATTCCATGATGATTGAGAGCCATAAGGATAGAACCTTCATTTATCACCATGGTTAGTGTTATTCTCTCATTACATTAATGAAAGTGTTAGGGCTCTAAAGCATGATGAGCCCTCTGAAGCCCATGTGTATAAAACAAGTGTTTCATCTGAGCCTTAATGCAGTTTTCTGCTGCTAGTACTCAAACAAATGTGAATCAATCATCTTTTCATCTTCTTTGAGTTATGCACTCTTTGATCATTGCTTTTTTTCGGGCAGGCTGGATTTTTATCAATCTCGTGGATTTTTATCAATCTCATAGTCGATGATGAAAATGTTCAAGATTTATGTAAATGATATTGATATATAATGTAATTGGTATTATCAAGATTTCTTTTATAATCTTCAGACATGTTCTTATAACTTCAAAAATTCCTTAAAATGAAGTTTTAATAAATTTAGCCGTATATATATTTGTTATCATATATGTGTGTGAGCGTATGTAAATAGATATATATAATATATTATATATATATACAGTAGAATCCTGATAACATGAACTCCAAGGGACCAACGAAACTGGTTCGTGTTATCAAGAATTTGTGTTAAGAGGATTGAGGAAAATTAAGGAAAATAACCCGATTTGAACAACCGAAACAAAAGAGCAATAATTTTACATGTGTTTTCGAGGTGGGGTGAGGGGAGGTGAAGATTTAGTTGATCGAAATCGAAGTGCGTTGGTGGAATAAATGAATGATGCCGCTATGGTGTAAGCAAAACAACCTGCAGGAGCTTTGTCCACTGCGGTCGGCCAAAAAAGAAAGGGGAGGCGGGTGTATTATGGAAATGGAAAGAGGGGGCAGGGGAGATGTTGCAAGCCGCAAACAATGGGGTGACCAGTGGAGGTTTCTAAGGTTTCCTAAGGAGGAGGGCATCATCAGCACGCTAAGTGACATGCGATGGGAACACAACGTCTTGCGGTAGAGGTCCTGCGTACGACGGCACATATATATAATATAAGTACTGACATTGTAAAACTCTTACTTAAATGAGCAAGCGACTCAGTATGGATTATGGATCAATAATTGATGAATTATTATCTTTGTGTCTTATTATGTTTGCCTCTTTTATTGTAGCAAAACACGCTGATGATAATTGTGTTGTGTTGTGGTGGGATATAATGAGCTCGATTATTTTTACAATGTACAAAGATTGTGCATTTATACTGCAATGATTTTCCTGAATGATTTAGTTCAGGGGACTTTGTTCTGAAGTGCGATCAAAACCTCTTATTCTTATTCACCGCAATCCAGGGCCAAAGGAAAGTTGGTGTTATCAATATGTTTTGTTTGGTGTTATAATGAAATTGGATTAATAGATGTCACTGTTGTATACATATGTTATCGGATATGTAACATACAATGAAAAGAAGGCAGGAAGCAAGAATGGTAATTTAGCAAGAGACTGTAATATCAGTTTTTACTGTAAGATAATTTTCTTTTAGCTTTTTATATCTATGAAAGAAATTTTATCAAGATTATTATAAATAGTATTTTTCATGATTACACTAAATTTAAAGTGCATGCAATAATGGTACTATTATTTTTTTCTTTCATTCTCTCAGCTCAGAAGTTCCAGCCCAGTCCAAAACATACTTTATATGAGTGGCTTCATAAACATTCGCTTGACCATTACTTTATCAATTTTATCCAGAGTGAGTTAATTGATCTGAATGTGGTAGCAGAGATTCAGTTGCCGAATGAAGATTTATATGATGAGCTAGAAATTGTTATGCCAGGGCATAAGAAGCGACTGGAGAGAGCAGGTAAGGTTATAATCAACTTATATCATCTTAGTTTTCAGTGTCGGATCATACAATGGGGTGAATATGCCTCCAGCAATCACTTCAAAGTCAACTGGCTCTCTTAGTTGATTGTTCGTTTGTTTTGTGGATTTTTTGTTTTGTTTTGGTTTTTTTGGAGGGTAGTTTTTGTAGTAGAATCATGTGTTCTCCAATTCTGTCTTATGCTATCAATCATTGCTTAGAAAGTGATTTGAACTCACAAATCTGCTCACCAGAACATTTGCATTTTTCCTGCCTGTCATGGGGACTGTGGAGACCCTCTTTATTATTTTCCCACATTAAGCATGCCTCCGGGGTCACTGGAGAATCCACTTTTTCCTTTCTCTTTTTGTCAATATCCAGTTTTTACCTTTTGATATATCGGATTTAAGTCCCTTAAATGAACTTTCTCCAGTCTGCTGCTGCTGCCCTATCATTTTCTGTTTCCCTCTGCAAAGGATAAGTTTCTTTTGTGTAGAGCCTACTTTATGTTTATAACATTTTTCTAATTTCTACCGTAGCAACCTCATGTTCACCGGTCTTGCATTTTAGCATGGTATACTGTTTTATGATTTAGCTCTTCTCTCAGCATTCATTCTGTTGACATCCAAGCCTTCTAAGCTGATTCATTTCTACATGGATTTTTATTTCATTACTTTAATTTGATCTTGTTGTATTTCTAACTCTGTCTCTTCTAGTTTTCCCTACCACTCTTCCTAGATATTTCATTAAACTTGCTTGTACACTGCTGTATTACCTTTCCAACTCCCATATATATCCACTTCAGAGTCTTCAAACAAATTCCCAGCCACTCTCACAGCACATGTGGGACTCTATTGTAAGCATATCCATGACACCTTTCCCTCGACTTACTAATGAAGGCTGATCTAGCTCAATCAACCCAACATCAAAGGCACGGCCAGACGAATGAAAATATTTTACTTTTTTTCTTTTCAAGTATAATATTGTTCAGTCTCTGACTGGATGGCTCAGTGGTTAAGGCACACTAATCACTAAGCCAAAAGAATCCTTGATAGTAATAACTGGGAAAGAATAGCATCAGCCACCACACTGGAAAAATTCAATTCTTACCAAAAACCGCTTTCATTTTGAGTTCCATTCACCTCTACAACCTCTTTTGACTCAGACTTATTGACTTGTTCATTACTCTGAATTCAAGCAGAAGAGACGAAGAGCAGAGAGGAAGGGAGTGAAGCTGGGCATACTTCTCTTTGAATACTGGTCATTGCTACAATATCGTTAAGAAAAAGGTTCAAGGAAATCGTTACTATGGGAATCAACTATAGATAATATTAGATAATAATCTTAGGTCATTGTTAATGAATGACAAGAGTATCACAGGATATTAATAGCTTATTACTCAAACCCTTTTTAATTCCAGTCTTGTGAATGTCCAGTTATCAGGTATCCAATTTGTCCTTTTGTCATCAGATTCAAATGATTTTTTCCTTCCTTAAATGCCTTAAAAGCCTTTCTTCTTTATTTACTTTTATTTATTCCCAGTGGCCAATCTACGTGAAGAAAGGGGAAGGAATGCTCCAGCCGAAGTCCCAATCACTCAAGGTTGGTGGGGTAAGCCAGATTGTCTCCCACAAGCCAAGTTTGATTTCCTCTGTGTCACCGCAAATCTCTTTGCTTCCCATGAACCTGACAAGAAAGCAGAAATAGGTAATTTACCATGACAATCTTTTAAATGTACTATATATATATAATATATTGTTTTTGTTGTTTGTTTGTTTTTTTAGGGGGGTGGGCTGTTCCTTTTGAGAGTTTTATGGATATTGAAGAACCATGTAGACATAGTATTGAAAGCAGTTTAACACGAGAGATCAAAATAGACTTGTTCAGCCATTTTTTATTATTCTTCCCATCTCCTCCCGTACTCTCGTACCAAGGAAACAAAAACTGGGTTAGCCGAGATTCTCGTACCGTTAACCCTTCATAATACGTAACAGAGAGAGTTTGGTTTGTTACAACACTGAAATCAAACTACTAGAAAGAGTTTCTTTTCAGTGCGTTGACAAGAGTACCGGTAGTCAGTTCAACTGAATTTGCCGTCTATTTTGAAGAATAATTTGGAAAATCCTCCTACTTAATTTATTTCACCCCAAAATTCTTAGCTCATGTCCTTGAAATACATCCTGGAGATCCTGGCATCTTAGTTTGGGTTTTTGGATGACAAAGAAATGACAGTAATCACAAAGTTGTTTTCTCCATGTCCTCTATTCCTACTGTCTTGTTGAAATGGCAAATATAAAAAGGAAGAAAAAACAAAAAAACTGATATGTTTAATTTTAATCAAGCCCAAATGAGATTACCTAAACAAATTAAACTTTTACATTGAGTATTATCTGTAGTGGATGGGACAGGAGTAGAAATTTGCAGTTTTTTATTGATTTTTTTTGTTCAAAAATTCATACACTTAAAAAAATAGCTTTATAATATCCCAAGACATATTTATTATATGGGTACTCTTAATTATAAAAGTTGGCTTTTCATTTGTAGACTTTATAGCACCATTGTTATTTCAGGCTACTAGCCTGTGATTTATTCAATTTTCATCTCTTTTTTAGATTTCATGGTTGATTCAGGTAGTGATGTGTCAACTGTCCAAGAAAAGACTTTAGAGAATTTGAACCTTGACCTCATTGGCCGCGTCTACAGTTGTGGAATACATGGCGGCAATTACACAAATTTATACAAGGCACAGCTGGAGGTCGGAGATGAAAAATTGGACATAGAGGTTAATCTCAAAAGTTTTTGAAGATATGCAGTGTTGTACCAAACTTGCAATTAACAAAAACAAAAGATAGTACTGCAGTCTTCACAGGAACACAGCTTTTGCGACATTAAAAAGCTGTGGTCTTAGGCGGCCTGTGTTCTTATGTAGATTTCAATGGAGAAAGCCTGGTAAATACAAATGTATAAATCTACATGGTGCATTCCCCTGAAGTGGGTCCAGTTTTGGCCAGTGGTCAATGAAGTGCAGAGCCTTGATTCGTTGTCATGTATACTGACTTTACACAAAGACGTGAGATATGTTGGCATGATACTGAAAGAGCTTAGGCATATAATAAAGACATCTTATCTACAAAGTGTCTTCCTTCTTATCTGTCAGACGATAACTCCTCACAATGTGAGCATTCATTAATTAAATATCTAGACAGCATGTTAGTTAGATCAAAATCATATTAAAAGAAAAATGTTGCCCAGCAGGTATGGCTTGAGAGGCAGGAAGGTATATTTTATGATAATACATATAATATGATTGTTTCCCTCTTGGAAATTGGGAATAAAATAATGAGTGAAGAATAATGAGAGTTTTTGCTTGGAACGGCATTCTTGTTAATGTTATAGCCATTCCACTGTATATCTCAATGTGCATGCATGCAAAGCATGATATAAGCTCTTTAAAAAAAATAACATGACTTGAAAAATAAGAAAATGATATTACTTTAAATTTCAAAAAAGGTTGGGCTTCCAACTATAATTCTGAGTTAACCCATCTCTGTACTCCAAAGTCTCCATTGTTAAGTCACTAAGAGAATTCTTATTTTGTATTGTAGTTGTATCCAAATTTACCGAAGAAACTTAATTGTATTGTACTGAATGGACGCTAAATTAAGGAAAAATTAATTATTTCTCAACGTCTTTGATCATAATTTTTACACATCTTAACTGCCATTTTTAACAAGTGTAGTATAATTACAAGAGGTAGACAAAAGGAACATGTGGTCAAACAATATAATGGAATGGACAAACATCAAGAGCATACGAAATGTAGTTGACATGTGAAGAGACAGACAGAAATGGAGAGAGATTGTCTGCCATCTGGAAGCTCCAGAAGCAACTTAGAGAGAGAGAGATTATAATTTATGAGTTGAAATAGACATAGTATTAGTATCATCCTTTTGGGCTCACCTATAGTCAAATCCATCTTGGTATTGTTTTCCCAATATTTTACCTTTACCTAGACCCTGAGTTGTTATTATTAAACATATAGCTCAATGCAACACTTCTTGATGTCGATTTCCATAATTTTGTAAGCTATGCATTATATATTCACACTTGATTCATTTTTTTCTTTGCTCTCTTTCTCTATTCTCTCTTCTTCTTCTTTTTTTTGTCTCTATCTGGACAGGACCCCACAGACTATTACGTGCATAATTGAAATTACTTCCTGTCATGATTCATTGTGTTCATGAATAGGACACAAAGAGAAAAAAAAGTGGGGCATAGAAATGGGTTCTTTATTTCCGTCAATTTGTATCAAGTGTGTTCTTTATAATATAAGTGTCTTCTACTGTATTTGCAAATTTATAGGAATATTCCCGTTAATTTACTGTCAGCATTTTTCTGAAATTGTGGATCACTTTTTGACTTAAATCTTTTAGTTCTAGGTTCACTCCCAAAAGTTCCAAACAGACCTGGCCATTCAAACTGGGATCAGTAAAATCAAGGCCCATAAGAAAGATGGGGCTGACTTTTCCTTGGTCTCAAACAGGTGCATTAGAGAATAATGTACATCAATAGTTGAATATTTAATTATTAACTCTCTTACAGAATTTTCACCATAATTGTATGTATTGATTATTAAATTTATGTAAAGGAGTCTCCTTTCCACTTTTCTTTCTCATAAAGGTAATGGCAAGCAACTACGACTCACTGGGCAGCAGAATTGTTCGGCACTTCAGACACGTTATTGATGGCAAAAGACATATATGGCTAAGGGGTAATTACAAAGATCCCCTCCCAGCCATTATGCCTTTGAAGATGCCTTCTAATGCCAAATCCACATTGGATTCTGGCATGAAATCACTGGAGTATAAACCATTGGCAGAGCCCATCCATAATGAGTCCAAATCAGCACAACTACACCCCTCTTTACAATCGTCATTATCATCATCATCATCATCATCATCCTCTTCGGAAAATTTAGGTTTGTCCCTTTCCTCTGAAGAGAAAGTGAATGTGAACATCACTAAGAATAATGCCAAATCACAGGACAGCAGTGCAACTCCATCTCAATTGGATTCCATATTGCAATCGTCCAATCCTAACAGTGTAACACACACACCTCAACATGATAATAGCAAACAAAGAAAATCTGGTGAGTCAGCCAACTATACCACTGCCTTCAACAATGGGAAAAATGCAACTTCCAATGGATTCATTCCCTTGTCACTTTTGTCTACAAGCAAAGTTGGCCAACTTCGAGTGCATCCCCAAATTTCATCGTCCAAAGATTTGTATAAAACTGTGGACAAAACTGAAGAAACCATCAACATCCACACCCTCACTGCTTCCAACAGTAACATTCCCAATTATTCAGTAGATGCTAACACTGTCAGCTCTAGAGATGATAAAAAGTCCTGCAAAGATATCAAGAGCAGTGATTGCATGGACGGAAAGTTATCCAATGAATCTTTTACAGATGCTAAAGAAGTTGTTTGTAAAACTGAAGATGTAGAGACATCTCTGCTAACGAACATAACCGTGAGTTCAGGATCTGCAGGTCTGAAAAGACATACTTCTTCACCCTTAAATGGTTTAGGTAATTGTGAAAAATTACCAAAAATGTGTGAGAATGACCAAACCATTCCTCAAGCTCTTAAAGACACAGATGATGACATTGATCACATGAATAACCCTTTTTATGTAGAACATTCAAATCCTTTTAATTTTAACAGTCATCAAGCTGTGTCTCACTCAAACAGCTCTAATTCAGATAGTTACAAGCATTTACTGGACTTTGGAAGAGAGCCGAATGCCTTGTGCAAGATTGTGAATACAATAGGCTCTGAGATGGAGAAAGACACTAGGGAGGAAGTGATTCACATACTCAGTGAAAATGACAATATGGAAGAAGAATCGTTTCTGTCGAGCCATGAGATGAATGAAAAAGGCCTTGAAAGTATGGGGATTAACAGCAACTTTATGCCAGGTCTTGGCATCTCTGTTATGATACCCATGGACGATCTGGAAAAAAGTTGATAAAATTAAACTTTTTTTAAAAATCATTTGATCAAACAATTATGGCTTTTACTACAAAATATATAGTCAGTTGTTGTTTGTTACTTAAATTGTTGATGAATAATTTTATGTGTGATCTAGAATCAAATGTGTATACATGTATATATATATATATATATATATGGAGGCACAGCCCATGCTTTATACAAATATATATGACTATAAGAATATTATATATATATATATATATGTCTCTGCTTACTTCATTGTTCATTTTCATAATATGCTCAAATGAATAAAGGAGTTAGACTTATGTATTACCTTTTTCTTTATTTCTTTTATTTTGACTTGGAACTTGAACTGTAACTGGTTATTTTGAGTTTGAGTGTAATTCTGATATTGATATCTGTTGTGTCTGTTTTGTTTTGTAGGAGTTGTTTTGTTGTTTTTGTTTTTTGTGTGTTTTCTGGTTCACCCTATTTAGTGTACTGCTTTCCAAATTACATTTTTGTTCTCATTTTCTTTCTGTCCGTGTCTCTAGTATCTGTC
>JBCJKE010190666.1:0-7500 GCA_039654525.1 Melibe bucephala
AAAAAATAAAATCAAAACTAAACCAAACAATCCTCCCCCCTCCCCCCTTCCCAAAAAAAAAAAACAACAAAAAACCAACAACCCAAAAAACCTAAATAAAAAAAAAACCCTACAAAAATAAAAACAACAAAAAACAAAAACAAAAACAAAATGGGATATGGATATGACTCTATACTTTCAGACTGTATGCCAGCAGAATGTCTGATTGACACTGTGTTGCTTGTACAAGTACTTGACATGTGCTTACGGAAGAAGGCTCATAAATCAGAGAACATCATATCTGTTTGTGAAATCTGAGAAAGTGAGTTTTCTTTGTTAGAGATTTTTGAGAATTATTTTTGAGAATTTTATTTAACCTTGTTCCAGATCTCCAAGAATTTCGAGTTTCATTTGTTCAAGTCATTCAACAATTTGAGTTGTGATATCATAGAATGTGATTTATCGATGTTCCAGTTCCAGATATTCAAGTTCAAGTATATTTGAATTCAGTGTATTTTGATATATAATATCGGTACTCCACAGCGATCTTCAAATTATTGTATTTAAGGGATGAATGTGTGCATTCATGCTTTTGAAATTTACACATCTGCGATGCAATTATATGATGGGAAACAACAATCCTTGACGCTGATGATTGATTACAGATGATTGGTGACAAATGATTGATAACAGATGATTGATGAGAGACGATTGATTACAGATGATTGAATACAGACGATTGATTACATATGACTGATGACAGATGATTGTGCTTTCATGATGAGAGCAACCATATAATAACCTTTTCAACAAATTGATGAAGTAACTCCAATAGTCCGCATTTATCATGCCAACAATAATCTGAGATAAAAGTAATAAATTATCATTTTATCTATTTACAAAACAACAGTTAAATATTGTTTTATTATCATTACAACCATATTTATCATTTAAAAATTTTCTTTACTAGCATTAATGTCCTCTGTAAGAACTACCATACACACATTCATTCATACATACATACATATATACATACACACATACATACATACAAACACAAAGACACATAAACAAGCATGAGGACACATACACACACACACACACACACACACACACACACACACACTCACACACACAAATCTTTTGAATGCAAACTACATGAAGTTTGGCCCTTTACCAACACTTGATTGATGGATGGAGAGATCGTGTATCCAAACCAATGCTCCAGACACACGTTGACTGAGGGTTGTAGTTGTCATAAAATTGAATCATTATGTCAATATAACGTAATCATCAATACATAAAAAAGTCCCATAAAACAATCAACAGAAAGATAGGCCCAACACAATGTTACTTCATACCCTGGACCAGCCATAGATTATTTATTATTCCAATGCCGATTGTTTAGCAACAAGATCAGTGACAAAAAACAGCAACAAAAACCAACAGTGGGGAGACCTAAAAATAGAATATAACATAACGCAATATTTATGTCGCCATGGAGACCAAAAATTTCTCTTTTACTTTATATTTCTATTACGACAGCCCTTGATGGCATAGAAACAAACATATAGAAGAAAACAACATTTAAAAACTCAAAAACTCTAGTTCCAATTTCAAAGCCGAAAAGCATCAAACATTCTTAAGGAGGGAAATCAAACAAAACAACGAATAAAGAAGGACCAAAATAACACAATAAATGTATTATTTTTAATATATATATTATACACACGAAACAAAACAATTCAAAACTAAACAAATGTGAAAATCCATAACAGCAAAATCCTTACATAACAACAGATAAATGAATCATACAGAAACCCATATAACAGGTTTTTACCGGCTGAATAATAATACCATTTTAAAAGAGTTCATCATCCTTCATTAATAGCCGATGGACAGTTTCATTGAATGTTTAGTAATTATGGACTCATTTTAAGTCAAAGGGAAGGAGTGACAATAAAGGGTTTCCATATGAGGCGCTTAATAAAATAAAAAGAAGAGCATATTAAACACTCATTCTGTCTGATATTGTACTCCACATAATTTCACTTCCTTTTTTTTCTTTTTTCGTTTCAATTCTTTCAAAACAGTCTTGCCTCTCGGTCCACACATGTGACTGAGTGGTAAAGCAGTCGATTGATTGACTATCGGGTCTCGATCAGAATGAACGAGTTAAATATAAAAAAAGAAGAAAAAAAAAGAAAAGGTCCCCATCATACAACTGCTCTGAGTGCTTTGAGGCAGTGAACCCCTAGGCAAGTCATTTCACTGAGGGGAGGGCATCTATCTACGTATGTAAATTTTTTACAAACAGGCATATGTAAATTTTATACAAACCCACACACACACATGCACACACACACAAACACTCACCACACACATAAAAAATACATATATATATGTACATATTACATATATTATAATATGTTATATAACTTTTTATAAACATATGTATATAAATTATTTTAAAAAACAAAGTAAAACAAACTTATTTCAATTAACAATAATGAGTTGAATTAATACCATGTATAAATTTTATTTTTTATTTGTATGTTTGCTTCATTTCACATGAAAAACTAATCACATAGAGAGTGCTGGCTGCACAAGGGAGGATGAGACGGGAATGCTGTCAAGTAGGCCATGCTCTTTCTTGTGTGCTAAACGTTCATCGCCATAAAAATCTCGATGAAACGGAAAATTTTCAAACAGCACAGTGACATAAATTAAATATTTGACAAAGACCACATTCATTAAGATCACACTTGGCACAACAAAAAGTTCACAATTGTCACATCACAAAGTTAATGACAGTCACATCACAAAGTTCACAATTGTCACATCACACCGTTCACAATTTTCACGTCACATCTTAAAAATTTCACGTCACAGAGTAAACTTTGTTGATTTTTTTTTTTTTCAAGGTTTGATTTTTATACAGACTAGGATGAAAAAGTGCTACAAACAAATATTAATTGCAACTAAATCATCAATAAATGAATAATTGATTAGCCATGCCAATATCTTTTAATATCTGACATGAATGAGCGTTTGGAAATAACAAGGGCACAAAGGAACAGTTGTTCAAGGCAAGAAAGACAGCGATTTATTCTCTCACTCAAATCTGATGAAAGATACTATGCCCAAAGTATCCCCTCTTGACTAAACCGATAAAATAGAATTTACATATTTACTTTTGATCGCACAGAATCCTTTGTTAAGTTGATTGCATGCACAGACGACCACATACATGTATTCAAATGTATAACATACATAAACTGATTTAATGAACATATGAAGTTTTCTCCATTGCATATATGCATCAAAATTAAAAGTTCAAAAGTAAAAAGCTCTCAAAAGGACATTGGAGGAGAACAAATCAAAAGAAAAAAGTGTAAAAATGAAGGAGGTGGACGATAATGGGATAGCTTTTTTAATTAAGTTGATTACTGATAAGTGTTGTTTTTATTTTTTTTTTATTGAACTGCATACATACATGCAACTCACAACTAGTGAAATCTGACTCAAAAATCACAAAGTTACACAGAACTGATAAGAATTTTTTTCTTTTTAAGTTTTCTTCTTCAAACGAGAAAGGGCAGAAGATAGAAAGCAATTAATGAATCAATAAATGTACACACACACATACACACACACACATAATTGTGTACACAGTAAAGAGAATACCATGAGAAGACAAAGAGCTGTAATGACATGAAGGTCATCTCAACATCCATTTCCATGCCAAATGGCAGAATAGTTAAAAACAAACGGCACCCCTACTCGAAAAAAAAAAAAAAAGAAGAAAAAAAAAAAAGAAAGAAAAACCCAGAAAGAGAAGGAAAACCTCAAAACTATGATAAAACCTACAACACAACAACAACAACAACAACAACAACAACAACAACAATAGCTACAACCAAGAAAGAAAATATGGAGGGAAATAAAGACTTCATATTGTAGTGTACTTTTTTCTCAATGCCAGAAATAATTCCAAATTTATATCATCATTCTTTTCCTTGTCTTCTTTTTCTTTTAAGTCAATTCTTTTGAATATCTAAGTCAGGGGATGATGATAATAATAATAAGTCGAACAACCTTCCGTAGAGATAAGAATATCTTTCGTAGCTCGCTCTTCCGTCCAACAAATCTCCCTGATAGGAATTTCATTTTGTCAGCACTTTCCACATGAGAAGGATGAATGGGCAAACAACCAATAAAAGAGAAAAAGGCTCGATGGAAACTTTCCCCAAGGATGATAATCTTAGTAAAATTTCCAACACAATATTTGAGGCAGGAGGATTTTTTTCCAACTCCCAAGTCAGAAAACTAAATACAGTACGGTAGTGTACGAATACAATACATAATTGGAAATGGGCTTAGAATTAATAATAAAAGTTGATTTCATATACATGATAAACATCATTATTATATATTATATATATTATGTATATATATATATATATGTATATCTTTCCCAGTTGAAACGTAGAAGCTTTGACTGCTGACAACACTGAACACATGGAGCACATCACCTCGATACCGCAGTGGCTGACGTGTGTCAGTGACGTCCCAGGACTAGAGCTAGGTGAGTAAGTCTGCTTGGTGCACCCGCGGGGCTGAGTTTTCATCTACGCCTGACGCCAGACAGGTGTAAGACGACTCGTACTATGCTTGATGCCAGATGTGGATGATTCAGAGAATCTGGGACAAATCGATGACCCAATTAAGCGAAGTGGATTGCTGTAAGCTCTCATTCTGACATCAAACTTTTTTGTTTTTTAAGCAGAAGGTAAAAAGAAAAAGGTCACGCTCAACAAGTCGCATGTCGATCTCAGTTCCAGGGAAAGTAAAAACAATTGGACTGTTTGAGGGTAACCCTGCGTTTTCTTCACCATTTTCATGGAATATATTATTTTTGTTTTGAGTATCCAGGAAATGTGCATTTTAACTTTCCGACAAAGAAAAGCACAAACCAATAAGAGCGGAAACCAACAATTTTCTTTTCAAATTTATGATGAACTTACTCTTGTAATTTTTGTTTCTTTCTTAGTTTATGATATTACCATTAATTGTTGGATGATGAGCTCCAAAAGAGAAAAAAGATCAAAAAACCAATATCTGCATCACTATATTGTATCAACGCTTGTCAACAGAGGCAGTCGGAGTAGCACCGCCAGGAGCACGAGCAAACATCTGAGCAAAGTGTTGCATGTTAGACAGAGATGACATGGGATTGTTTGTGCCGGCACCCAGGCTCATGCCTCTGAGGGGTGAATATTGATGTGACAACATGGCGTGGTACATGGGAAGTGATGACGGATGGATGCCCTGGGACAAAATCATGGGAGACAAGTGGGTCATGGCCCCTGGGTGCTGAAGGGACTCCGGGGGGAACAAAGGAGGGCCGTGACCCATCGTGGATACGCTGCTGGGCGCGGAAACCTCCTCCGACAAGGTCGCCGAGGAAGAGGGGATTGATGAGAAGGACGATGGGTGATGAGCGGTTGTGATGCCTGAGGCTGCTGGCGGGGATGTGGTGATTGAGGAAGATGGAACGGGCAGAGAGGAGGAGAGTGTTAATTTTGTGGCCAGCTCCTTGTTCAGGTCGGACGTGCTGTGTTGGATTGCGTGTAATGCCTGACAAGCTGCCTGGCTTCCTGGCGTGTGGTTTCGAATCTCTGCGGCAGCTTTGTTGTTTGGTAAGGACAAGTTGGAGTAAGATCCGGACAACTCCCCGTCTTTCCCCACCTTGCTTAAATTTTCCATGCTGTCAAATTTCCGCAGTAATTTGTCCTTCAGGTACAGGACGGCTGCAGCATGAGATTCCTCCTTGGAAGGTTTTTGAGGCAAACTGCCGTTCTGACTAGTATTACTCCCCGATGTTGCCACAGAGGATGACGGTGACTGCTGTTTGGGAGGTTGCTGACACAACTGGCTGATGGAGAATGCGTTGAGAGAGGAGGAAGACGATGATGATGAGGACGGCGATACTGTCAACGACGGATCTGCAAAACCGAATCCAGTCTGAGTCGGATTGTCTGAAGTATTAAGCTTGTGTAATGGTTTCTGCTGCTGTTGAAGATGGTGATTTGTGAACGGACAAGAGTTCGTTTGTCCTGGAAATGCCCAGGACATGCTTGGGCTGGTAGAGGCCAAGGTCGAGGTTGGTGTCTGATTCTGAGATTTCAACGACCCCTTCTTGCCACTTCCACCGTTCATGAGGTGCGCTAGAAGATTCGGATGAGCTTCTTTGGCTGATAACCTTTGACGCTCGCTGTTCAGAGGCGGTGATGATGATGTTGAACTAGGCGGGCTGTGAGCATCACCTGATGGGGATCGTCTTTCCTCTTTGATGCTCGTCACATCAACTTTAAGTTCACCCTCTTCGAGTTCTTCCTCTATTGTTTCTTTTTGTTTATAATTATCTGATTCTTCCATCTCTCCTGCTTGTTGCTGATGCTTCTCCCCTGCCTCCACATCCACATCCTCTTCAACCTCCATCTTCTCCTCTTTGATACCAGATGAAGACAATTTGTCATCTGTGCCATTGCTAAGATTTGTTTCTGTGGCAATTTTTTCTTTACGAAATCTGTCAAATTTTTTGTGGCCAAAGTTCTCACTGCACGGCTCCTCCACAACTGGGGAGCCTCTCTCTGAGCCGTTGTGAGATTTCGTGGATGAAGCACCTGGACTGGACGTCTTTGCCAGATTGGCATTTCCTCCGTTGGACGATACGCCTATTTCAATACCACTGTCAGTATCTGCAGACAGCAAAGATGCTACAGAGCCGGAGACAACTTTCTGGCTGTCGAGTGAAGAATTTGAGCTGAAGGTGGAGTTGCCAGGGCTGGTGCGAGACAAACCAAGATGTTCCTTCTCCAATTTACTGGCCAGAATAGCAGAGGTAACGGAGCTATCTATGCCAGCCCTTTCAGTGAGTCCATTTCGATGCATGTCCCTTGCTGCCAGCTCCAGCTCGCTCCGAGTCTTGGCATCCAGCGGACACACCATGTCTTCCCTTGACCTGTGGTGCTTGGCACCGATTGGTAATGGTGGGGCCAGACCCAGGCTCAATGCGGGCGTCACTGGCTGGTGCCACAAACCTGAGTCTTTTGACAAAGGCGGCATTCCGTACATGGCGCCATCTGGCATCAGGTGCTGGGAAACAGAGGAAAAAGAAAAAAAGAAAAATTATGAACATTTATTGATTTGATGAGGGCAAAGAAAACTAAATATTAAAATTCTCCATCAGTAAAGTCACTCTCATCCCTAAAACAATATGAAAAAAATAACAACTGCAACAACAACAAAAAACATCAAAAACAAACAAAAAAGAAAAGAAACGACATATTCAGCTATCAGGAGGAAATAAGGATTCTGGACTTTTCCTACAATACAATGAATCATTATTATAAGGAAGGAGAAGAACAAAATTCTTAAAGTTCATATCAGGTTGAGTTCAAGTAATAAAGATTAAGTTTGGGCCTCACCTTCATCGTCTGTTGTCCACGAGCCATT
>JBCJKE010190777.1:0-10212 GCA_039654525.1 Melibe bucephala
CCCCCCCCCCCCCCCCCCCCCCCCCCCCCCCCCCCCCCCCCCCCCCCCCCCCCCCCCCCCCCCCCCCCCCCTCGTTCTTGTTTTTCTGAAATTCTGATGTTAGGCTAGTTTATGAAATTTAAAGCAATGTTTTCTGAGAACCCGAAATTTGGAGATAAAACAGTTTTGCTCTGCATCAGCTACCACTTCAGAGGAAAAATAATCATAGAATTATATGTGTCTGGCCATTGGGAATTTTTTTTTTTAGAAGGCATGATGGAATGGAAAAGAGGATGGGGAAGACCTAATAGGTGATAGCCACAAGATATATGCCAATGAATGAATTTCCTCAACAACGGAATGCAGAAAGAAGGTGGAAGACAGGAATATATATTGGGCGGCCTTGAAGGAAGCAACATTAAGGAAGATGTGCTATGGAGAAGAATAACTATTGGTAATGTTTCTGTGCAAGTGGTCATGGCATCAGCTGTTTCTAACAGCATAGCCACCTTAATAAATATAAAAGAGGAAACAATATGCTAGACTGAAGATACCCAAATATTTTACAATTTTAGACAAAAAGTGTTGTAAATTTAATGTTTACGATGAGTCCAGAAATTCAGGGAGAAAGTCTGAAGATCTTTAGTTTCAATGTGCGAGTCTTAAAGTTGAATGAGAGAGTCTGAGGAAGTTAAATGTCTATTAAGAGCTTGGATAGGAAAACAATGCCAACGTAATGATTTGTTTTTTGCCATTTGTATGCAGGAAAGGGCAAGACTTGAAAAATGTTTTGAAAGGATAAAGTGTTGTCGGTTATGAAATCATTTTGACATCCATATTTAGTTTTGACGTGTAGTCTTATCGATGTCAAAACTTCTTTCAAATTATGGATGCAAAAATTGTTTAGGAAAAGTAAATAGATTTATATTTTTTTTTAAGTAATTAAACTCAAAAAGTGACATTGTTGAGTTTGCCCAAATTGAATTTCTTTTTTTTTCTTTCACCACAGGGCAGCTAAGGAACGGCTTGTGGATGCATTCCGATTCAGCGCCGGCAACTTGTACATCAATGACAAAAGCACAGGCTCAATCGTTGGTCAGCAGCCATTTGGTGGAGCTCGCTTATCAGGTACGGATTGTGTTTTGAGCACAGGGCTAAACTGAAGAGGAAAAGAAAAAGGCGAGGGAATGTCTTTTTTAATGACTTTTTTCCAGAAGGGACCAGGTTTAGCTTTGTTGTTTGCTGGCTTCGATTTTTTTTTTATTTATTGTTTTTGCTTTTTGCTTTGTGTTTATTTTTGCAGTAGTTTGTTTTCCATTTGTTTGCTCATTTTGTTTCTTTTTTTTTATTGTATTCGATTGAACTTTTCCCCTTCCTGTTGTCCCTGCAGGTACCAATGACAAGGCTGGAGGACCCTTCTACATGTCAAGATTCACTTCTCCCGTCGCTGTCAAGGAAACCTTTGTCCCTCTCCAGGGCTGGAAATACCCCTCTATGGAGCCTGATACCAAGGCTTAGGAAATATGATGACAATCCCCGTATAAAAAATATTCTTTAAACAATTTTTTTTTCTTTACTTTAAGGAAGTTATCAGTAGTCAGCTGATTTGGCAGCTTTTTTTTTTTTCTGTCACTGTTGCGTTTTACTCTTCCATGCAACATGTTTTGTTAGTCTGATCATTCTCCAGACTAGAGCAGAGTGATAAAAATAACCAGAAGTGTCTGCAGTACAGCTGCACTTCAAAAGAAGCAAATCCCACAGTGCTTTATGTTCAAGGATTATGCAAGTTACACTTCTCTACCCTGGAATTCATACCAGGAGTCATTACCAGTGTAATTGTCAAGATGCACTTCTACAGGTCATGGTGGAAAAAAAAATATTCTCAAATGCATGTTTCAAATGTAAGCACTGCAATATTAGTATTTCTCTTTGAGCAATGAGAAAAGGAATTATTGGATTGGTCTAAATAGATGGAAAATTAATTTTTCCTGTTGAAGAGGAACTGTCTCTGTTTTTGATGATTTCCAAATGATGCTATTTTATCTGTTACAGTCAGCATTGGTCTGGGTTGTTTGATGTCTCTATAATATTGAATATCCAATTGTTATCAAATTTCGAGTTTTGGGAACTTCTCAGGAAGTATAAGTTTATGTAACATCCTTCTTTAGGATTCCACTCAGTTTGTTTTCCTCTGTGAAATTCCGTTTGATGCATCTTCTTGCAACAAAACCAGTTGAATTATTCAGGCCCTTCCACATTTCATGTGACAGTTACTTTTTAAACACTGTTCTTCCCATGGGGAAGATGAGAACAAATGTACTATAGTACGGTATAACAAGGATTAATATATGGCCGTAAAATGGCCGGTTGTGGTGTTTTGAATCTACTCATCCCAGACTTGTTGGATGTCTTTCTATTGCAAACCGGTTTGACTTTTCCTTAATTTATTTGAAGTTGCCCTTGTTATTTTTACCAAATTATTGAGCCCTGTGTTAGCCCACCTTTTCAATAGACATTAGTGTTGGGAACTGATTAATATTTTGCTGTTGTTTGTTGTGGAAAAGGGGGGGGGGGGGGGGGGGGTTGTTTTGTTTGGCTGTCAAGTTTGTTCCCATCAACTTTGTCTGTCTGTCTCATCCCCTTCCCTCGTCCTTACACCAACACCCAGACTATGGCTGTTTTTCATACAGTACAGGTCATAATGGAAATAATCCGAGGTTGTCATCATTAACAGCATTATCCTTGTTGTGACTTATTGTGTCTTTTCATGTTAGCACACCACCTATGATAGTCATATGTCATGAGAGATGTTTGAAAGATATGTGAAATCCCAGACAGACTGATTTCATGCTCATTCATCATATGAACATCCTTGCTTGTCGATGTGATAGATCTGTCACCATTCATGAAAGGGACTATAAAGATTTGTTGAATTAATAGTGAAATCCTAGATAGATATAAATTAAAAGCTTGTTAATTGTCATGAACATCATTGCTTGTTGATACGGTAAATGTAATAAACATTTTATCCATTACCAAAACTATTACTAATTGATAAGAAGAGATCCGTAAGGGATGCATGAATTCCCTGGTAGAATGAAGTTCGTTATAACTTCTCATTATATGAACATCATTGCTTCTTGATATTAAGTTAAACTAATATAAATGCTGTCTCCTGTACTAATACTGTAACTAATAAATATAGATCTGTCTGGGGGATACCCGAAATCCTTTACAGAATGACGGTCAAGCTCAGCATGAAGTTTTATCATAATCATTGTTGCTTGTTGATTCTGTTCAGACTGTACGTTGAGAAGCAGTCCTTGGAAAGATGGGTTGTATGCCAAGGTGTTTTTTATCAGGGCTGGTGTGAGTTGTGGTGGTGCTTTGTTTTTGTTTTTGTTGGGTTTTTTTTAACCATTGTTCTTTCACACCCATCCACTGTAAACCATATTGTTATTCCAACTGTAAAATAGCCAGACATTCTTCTTCATACCCATATGCAGATCTGCCACCCATATTGATTTAGGCGTAACCGTTACACTTTTTCTGCAAATTTTTATGGTGTCCAAAATGAAGAATCATCTTGACTTATTACGTTATTACTGAATTATATTATTCCATCATTATGCGTCTCGACTTCTTGTTAAAATGATGGTGCACCTTTGATTTCACTCTCCTGGTTTGATTTGTAGAAAGATGTGGTATTAGTGACACACCTATGAAATATCATCAGAGTCTGGTATAAATGGAAACAGTCACTGTAAAAGAGCCACAAGGATTTTTTTTTTTTTTCCTTTTGCTTTAAATGCATTCTTGTAACTGTTCCTTTTAGGTCTAGATCTACAGGGTGTGCAATGTAAAGTGGGAAGTAATCTTTTACCAAGCAATTATTTTTTTCAGTTTAAATTTGTAGTTTGCTTTGTTGCTATTTTTTTCTTCTGAAAAATAAGATTTTTCGACCATAGCACTATAAGCACTCAGGTTTTTCACCAGCCAAGGGTGGCAGGTCTGCATCCATTTTGCTCACCGCTCACTGTATAGTTTGTGTCAGTTCCAATCTAAAGTGCCTTTATTGTACTTGTATTTCAAAACTGTTGATGAAAATTTTTGTCATAGTGTGATACCTGCCTTGATCTGGAAAGTCAAATGTTCATCTAACATTGCCTTGTTTGGGTTTTTGTAAACGTTGAGAGACCGACTGAAGCATGATTTGTTGTAAGCTTTTTTTCTTCTTATTTTTTTTTTCCACAGCCTAATGGTGTCTTTTGTTTGTCTCTCTCATTGCCTTCTTACTTATGATCTGATATTTTTATGTCTTTTACCAACCATGAACTGCTAATGGTTGTCGGGGAAAAGCTAATCATTTAATTTTAATGCAGATTTTTTTTTTCTTGTCAAGATCTGAATGCTTTTCTTACTCTCACTGTCTTACTTTGCAAGTATTGAACAGGAACAAGGGGGTGACAGTGAATGAATGTTAATGTCATTGTTTTATATAATTATGGTTTTTCATTCTTTCTTTTTTTATGGTTATTTTAAGATTTTTAAACAGATATGTGTGATATTCTCCGAGACCATTTATTCTCATTATTTATTTCTTGTTTTCATGTTTTGTCTCAACTTAAAAAAAAAATTTTCTCTGTTGTTTCTTGTAAGTCTTCCCCTCCCCAACCCCTATTATGTTTATCTTCATCATTTTTTATAAGTTCTTGTTACTTGATTGTCTCACTCTTTAACTGTCTTGCAACAAAAAACAAACAAAAAATGTAAAATGTTTAATGAAAAAATGAAAAAAAAAAGAAGAAAAGAAATGAAGTTCAAAAGAGATATGTTAATGTTATCAGATAGTATCGACTTAAGGAAAGAACCTTTGTTGATTTCTTTTTTAAGGGTTTTGATTTTCATTTTTTACTGATTATTTCTTTATTTTACATATTTCATTGCTTTGCAAGTTTTAACCCTTGTTTGATTGGATTTTCCGTCATGTACTCTCAGACCAAAATCTGTCAGATCTCTGTAAATTTACTTATTTATTTAATTTCTATTTCAATTTATTTAAAAAATTAGATCTCTGTATTCAATCTCTATTCTTTAGTTTTCTTCAATTGTATCTCTATCTGGAGGGTATATAATATATATATATATTTTATTTGCTTATAAACATACAAATGAAATGTATAAGTTTGGTTTTTTTTAGTTTTTATAATTAGACTATCCAAGTCATCCAATCTCTTCTTTAATTGCCAATTACTTTTAGAATACATGTACGTCAGCTTGGCTTTTTTTTCGTATTGGTCATATAGTGGTCATAGTGGCTCAGCGATAGCACTTTGGACTCACAACTGAAATGTCATGGGTTCAAGGCTCGTTAGGGACACTGTGATTTAAACCCTTGGGCAAGGCTATTTACACAAATTGCCTCCATTTGCAGCACTGCTCTTGTGTCTGACGCCTGTTTGGTTAAAAGTCGAAAGACAAATTTCCCTTCAGGGATGAATAGAGTGGAATTTTATATAGAAATGTAAAGTAAATATTAGATTGATTTATTTTATACATGTATTGTTTATTTGTTTTTTGTTTTGTTTGTTGCTTCTCTTAATAGGTAGTTTATTTTCCCAGAGATAGAAATCCACTTTTCACCAGATTTTACTTACGTAGATCTCTCTATATACAAAAGCATAGCTGTTCCTGATCAAAGTCTGTAAAGGTATATGTGTTACACAGATATTATCATGTTGGAATTCGTGGAAATGGAAGGCAGTAAAGTCTTGCTTAATAGACGCTGTGCAATGAACTGAGTCAGTTTACAACTTGGTCAACTTTTCTTTTATACTCATCTGTAAGTGTTACTCCATTTCAAAGTTCAGGTGATTTGCTTATGGGACATACACACATACTATAGTTGTATGTTTGATGTAAAGTCCAGTGGAGTTTCCTTTTACTTAATTCTGTAGAACAAAGGGGAAAATGTTGAATTGGAATTAAACAGCTGAGAGAGTGTCTCAGAAGTTTAGTTGGGGTTAAAGGAAGTGGATTGTTGTTTTGGGTTGGTTTTTTTTTTGTTTTGTTATGGATTAAAGAAGGAATCAAGTTACGGATTTCAGATTTGTTTGTCCAGAGAGAAGATGATGGAGAAATCGTTTACCTCACATGAAATTCAGTGAGTCCATCGTGTACTTTTGTTTTGTTGATCGATTTTTTTTTGGGGTTGTCTTTTTTTTTTTTTTTTTTTTTTTTTTTTTTTTTTTTTTTTTTTTTTTTTGGGGAAAAGGGAAGATCAAAGGTATTATGGCTGTTGAAAGGGTAAGCTTTGCTTTCTTCACTATTTGGATTTCGTCTTTTACAATCTCTGTCTCCTGACGCTTCCCAAGCCACACAAAATAATATGGTCCACAACATCTTGTCTCATAAGTTTTAATTATATTTTTATATTGCCTGTCTTTTTGTCTTCCACTTTCCCTCCCCATTTTGCGCTCCATGTTGTTTTTTTGTTTTTTGTTCTGTTTTTTTTTTTTTTTTTTTTTTTTTTTTTTGGGTTTCCTGTGTAGATACCAAAATCAGATATGGTGTGATTTTCAAACTCTTTTTGTATGTGACTTTTTTTTCCTTTTACCTTTCCCAAAAGTTTTTTTTTAAATTTACTCTCTCTGATCTGGCCAAATGTTTAAGAAGGAAGAATTTTTTTTAAGTCACATTTCTCAAGTCAGTCAATATACAAATTGTGTGCCATGCTTCATAAAATGAAAAAAGGAAGAGTCATTACTTCTTTTTTCTTTGTATTTTTCTTGCGGAGGGTTGGCGATCTTTTGTTTTCAGCTTTTTACTCTTCTGCTCATTTCAAATTCAAAGGGAGATAAAAGAAATAATAAATTTGAAAGTGAGAGACATCAAAGGCCTGAGAGTGAGAGACACCTCATGGAAGGATACAAAGTATTTTTATGCGTTTGATTTTGTTGATGCTCTTCAGGAAACCTGATTTTTTTAATATGGTAACATTTTTGTTTCCATGGAACTCCTAGCTTCCCGTGTGAGATTCCCTTTCAGGCTTTTGAAACATTTTATAACACCGTGTACAATGTATAATTATGTAGTACATATATAGTGTGTTTATGAAATGTGTTATGGCAATATATTTTAAACAGTGTGTGGCATTAGCTTTGATTTGGTTTTATTTCGACTTTCATCCTTTGTTTATGGGTGTTTCCATATGTGCATTTTATATATAATGTATGTGTGTGTGTGTGTTTGTGTCATGTTGGGACTTGTCAGGAATAGGTAAGGGAAATGATTAATTGATTGATACTGGAAGTCTTTGTGAGGGATTTTACCTTAGAGTTGGTTTTTTTATTTTTCTGGATTCTTATCAGGACAAGTTCTTGGGTATCACATAATATATATACACATGTTCTATGTCATGATAATTGTTTTTGTCATGAAAACTGTCATGTGCATTCTTTTATTAGAAAGCGGATGAAAGACCATGAATGCTGACATAGTCATGATAACTGAATAAGTGTCGTTATGTGCATTCTTTCATTTGAAAGACGGACTTGAATGCTGACATTCGTGGTTTTGGATAGAACCCAGGAATCATAATGATTTTGAATAAATAAAGATTTATCTAAAAAGAAAAAAATTCATGTCGTAAGTGTACATTTATTTGGCTCTTGTTTGCTACTTTTTTCAGTTGTGTAGGTAGAATAATAACTACACATCTCAGCATAAAACACATGCACTTCTACTAAAATGCTACACCACCATCCAACAACTGCTACATGAACTACTGCTCTTACTACTACTGCACCTCCTCCCCTCCTCCTCCTGCTGCTGCTGCTGCAACAGCTACTACTACGTTTCATCTACTTTTTTCACAGAATTAAAAATATGAAATACAAAAACAAAACAAAATAACAAAACACCAACAATAATTCCTCAATGTTTTATTGCAAGTAATAATAAATGTAACTCCTTTCTCTTTCACAAATGACAAACATCATCATATACACCACAATCAAAGCAGATCATTACTCAAATATACATTCTCTCCCTTTATTAGAAACTCAAACACAATCACATAATTTGACATTTGATGAACATTCAATTATATGTAATATTAATATGGTATTAAGTCATTAATTCAACTCAAATGAACATGTCATCATAATGATAGAGTTTTATGGTTTGGCCTATTACATATATTGCCCAAAGTGTCATGTGAATTTCTTGAAATTATTCTTTTAAAAAACAAAGACAAAGAAGGGGAAAAACACAAACAAAAACCAATGAACAGCAAAGACAAAGAAGGGGAAAAACACAAACAAAAACCAATGAACAGCAAAACTTGTTTTTGGAGTGACCTTGTTTTACCAAGCATGTGCTTTCATGGATGAATCTGCGTATAGAGGCCTTATATATTTATTCTAACAATCATTTAAAAATTATTATTATTGCTATTGTTATTCTTCTTCTTCTTCTTCTTATTATTATTATTATTACTACTACTACTACTACTCCTTGTACACTACTATTGTTACTATTATTATCAATACTACTGTCATTACTATTATTATTATTATTATATTATTGTTATCATCAATATTATTATTATTATCATCATTACTATTATTATTATCATTACTATTATTATTATCATTATTATAAAACACTACTGTCATTATTATTATTATTTTTTTTATTAGTAGTAGTAGTAGCAGTAGTAAAAGTAGCAGTAGTAGTAGTACTAGTAGCAGTAGTATCATTATTATTATTATTGTTGTAGTTTTTATTAATACTATTATTATCAATACTACTGTCATTAGTTTTTATTGTTATTATTCTATTATTATTTTAATTATTTATCATAAAAATTATCATTTCTAATGTTTTGTTTTGTTAATTCTTGTGGCACTTCCCTCTGATAGCTGGCAGTCAATTATTTTCAAGATTTTACGGTAGTTGTACATAAGCTGATAAGTTCACTGCACAAAGCCCTTAGGAGGCTGTTATGATTTTCAATGTTACCCCTATCTAAAAAAAAAAAAATGTATATTTTGTCATGAAAATATATTTTGGATTATTTCTGAACCTAAGAATACATACTACAGGAAGAGTTTTTGCGTCAGGTCTGAAAAATCAAGTTGTGTTTTAAAAAACAAAGATAACATAATTTTTTTAAGAGGACTCAAGACTTGCATGACAAAAATTCAAACAGGTATGAGGAAAGGTTTTCAATTTTCAAGAAATTCCGGTATTGACCTGGGCATAAGTTACAAACGCACAGTACTTGCACATCATGATTAGAATTACAACTTATAACAATACTCTTCATAGACTAGTGGAAGCTTGGCGATTTATCAAAGTACAGATATACATACTAAAAAATGTAACAACGTAAGGTGTTGACTTTCCATTATAACCAAAGTATCATTTAACACAGGATCCAAGAGCAATGGTTTAAATCTTTTGAAAAAAATTAATCTTTCAGTTCCACATGTATCAGAACGAACAGTTTACAAAACCCAGCCTGAACAGTAGATGTATTGTAAATAATAATAAAGAAGATTTTGGTTTGGTTTGGTTTGATTTAGAAATAACAACATGTTCAAGAAATGAGACAGAGCCTACATTTCCTTAAGCACTTCTGGTGAGATATTCCCACAAAGACCTCTCATGATGTTTATGATCTCTCCACACCACAGGTGACAGACCAAATCAATGTCCGTCATCATTAATTTTAACAGCTTTGAATTTACAGCAATGGCATATTCACATTTTCATTATAATATATAGTATATTATAAACCATTGCATTGCTTATTTAACATAAATCATGGAGGGCCAAACTAATACCTAACCATCCATCAGACCCTTGACGTACTAGAGGGGAAATCACGCCTAGTTCGCCAGGGCAAAATGCAACTTTCAAACCATTGTAAAGCGCTTAAAGCTTGGTCCAAACTGGGATTGAGCGCTGTAAAAATGCTATATAGTATTCTTCTTCTTATTATTATTATTTCTTCTTTTTCTTTTTTTTAAATTATTATTATTAATATTATTATTGACTGGGTAACATTTCCACCTGCTGGGTCATAGGTCACAGATCATTGGCCTTAAGACTCGGACGGTAAGGGTATTGTGGACTTGTCATATATCATAATGAGAGAGGAACAAGAATTGATTTTATTTAAATACCGTTTCCTTTTCAATTTTTCAATAAGACATGGATGGGGGG
>JBCJKE010190888.1:0-17147 GCA_039654525.1 Melibe bucephala
ATTAATTGTGTTTATTCCTCTGACATAAAGATGGAAGTAACATTTTTTACTCTTGGTGCTTTCATTTTTGAAAAACGAAAAAGAAAAAAAAATATCATATGATTTATTATTTTGTATCTCAACAGGTCAAATCTTTGAAACCAGCTGTGACCATGTGAATCTAACGCTGACAGAATTTTGTATGTGGCTAGAGGACAAAGCCAATCCAGATAACCCTTTGTATCCATATGAAAGGAAAGCTCACAATTGTTATATAGATTATAAATATATGAAGGACATCTTTGAATCTCTCCCTGATGTGTTAGATAATGGTAATTTTGTTAAACTACATCTCTCATTGTTTAGTATATATATTTTATAGTTCCTTTTTAATCTTCTTTATTTCTCGTTTTTCTGATCGATAGCAATAATGTGGCATTAAGATCTTTTTAATATAATATATTAAAGAGAAGTGGAAAGTTAAGTTGATCCCTGCCTGACTGCATTTATTTGATTAATACAATTGACACTGATATAGTTGATGTTCAGAGGGTGAAAGGTTGACTTATGTGAAGAAAAAAAAATGAATTGGAGTGATTTTTTTAGTTACCTCCGTAGCCCTCCATATTTGCATGTAGAGTTGTTTAAGTATGATATTTTAAAATCAAATTAAATTTAAGTTAAAAAGAGAAGAAACAAATAAAAAAGGATTGTTAATTACTGCAAGAAATGTCATGATATGACAAATGATGAATCAATTATTATTTTCACAACTTGAAAATCAAAACATATTCACTTGCATCACTGATATCTTTATTATTGATTGGCTGAATTATTCCAAACCAGTGAAATGGTGTGATTTTGGGTTGCCTGGTTTTGATGGCAATGACAGCACCATATGGATCGGAAGTGAAGGTTCAAACACGCCTTGTCATCAAGACTCTTATGGCTTCAACTTAGTCACACAGATTCAGGGCAGGTAGACTTTGTGATTGAAATGATTTTACATTTACTTGTTATCTATAGCTATGAAGAATGTGACCAAGAATGAAATAGTCCATCATATTTTCCTACATGCCTATGAAACATCTCTAAACTGCCACTCCCATCCATCATTCATTTTAAAATTACAAGTAGCTCTTTAGCCCAATTCATTTGTCTGCAATTCAAAAGTATTTGGAAGGAGCTTTTTTTTTATAATTAGAAATGGTAACTGAGAAATGGTAATTGTATTCTAATATATTAGAATAAATAAATGTGAGGTCCAACTATTTCTCTGAAAGAATAGTTAACTCTTGGAATAGCCTGCCAAACAGTGTGGTAAATGCACCCTCACTAAACAGTTTTAAAAGTCGACTGGACAAATTCTGGGAGGACTTGCCTGAGGTTTACTTCCCATCCTGTCTGAACATGTAGATCTAGAATCAATAGAAAAGCTCAGAAACACTGCCGCCACTGACTGGTATCTATTAGTATTAGACCAGCGAAAAGGCCATCACTAGGCCTCAAACGCTGAATCAAGTCAAGTCAAGTCAAGTAACCAAAGGCTAACATGAGTCTGCTACCAAAGAGCAAGAAGAGAAGGGGGCTGACTGACTGACAGATAGACAAAGATAGAGGGGCAGAGATAGAACAAATATAGTCAGAGACAAACAGAATATAATAATAATAGACAGAGATAGAATGGAAAAGAGAGAAGAGGGAGAAAGAGATGGGGAGGGAAAGACAGTGTGTTTGTGTGTGTGTGTGTGTGAGAGAGAGAGAGAGAGAGAGAGAGAGAGAGAGGAAGGGAGGAGGAGGGGGCAGGGGGGAGGGAGAGAAGAGAGGGAGGTAGAGAGGCAAGCAAACAGATAGAGGTGGGAAAGAAGGATAGGATTTTCAAAGGTTTTGACTGACATTGCTTCATGAAATTACATGAAGCTTTATTTTATACATACAAGTTTCCTTCGATACATATCTATATCTTTACCTATGCCTTTGTTTGTACTCCCCCAGAAAAATGTGGATTTTGTTTCCACCAGAGGATGCCCAATATTTGTATCCAACAAGGATACCCTATGAGGAATCAAGTGTTTTCTCTCAAGTTGACATTAAAAACCCTGATATCCAAGTACATCCCAAATTCCAAGTACGCACAATTTTATTTTCAATTTCAAGTAATGTAATAATATTGTACATGTATTTTATTAACTAATTCATGTTCAATATTTACCTCTTGTTATAGTTTTAGACTCACTTAATGAAATTTCTTCTTTTTCTATCAAATCCAATAATATGATATGAAACTTGGTTTTATTAAAAGAAACTGCTTTAACATTTGCGTGTGCTAAGTTAATATTAGTAGTTATACATAAGTACATATTTATTTCCTATACAAATATTTCTGTACAGTTGATTTAAAAAAAAAAATTATATTGATTTGCCTTTCATCAAAGGTATTTTGTAGAAGTAATAGGTCATAATACTAGTTGAACGTATATATATCCCTCACTATGTAGATGATATTGTACACACAAATAACAGGTAATATCAACTCTTTGTGAAGGTGACATTTTGGAAATGACACATTATACACATTACCATGAAGTCCTCTATTTGTAAATGAAGCATATTTAATTAGATCTAGCTCATTAGACTACATGTATCTATTTCACTTTTTATTTTTCAGTCGAGCCATCCCATTGTCCTGATTTTGAGCCCTGGCCAAACCCTCTATGTACCAAACCGTTGGTGGCACTATGTAGAATCTTTGGAGCCTTCCATCAGCATCAACATCTGGATACCTGTGGTAACATTCGACTTTGAACTGCTTCCAGTCCATGACAAATAAGATAGAGGGGAGTCTAATATTTATCCTCTTTGAATCAAAAAAGGTTTTGTTGGAAGATGATGTGGATTCAGATTGAAAACAGTTATATGCTGATCAGATTCTAAGAAAATAATGTATGCAAAATATTTAAAGAATTGTTTTAGGTGCCATCCACCTTCAAATATAATCACTCTCTTTAATGTTAATATCTTTGTTTTGTTCTAGGAGCATGACAAATATGAACATGTGAACGAAGCCATCACACGCTGTCTTGCAACTTGCCTTATTGCAAATCTTGATCCAAATGAAAGCAGTTCTTTGCAACATCACTTGTTGAATCCAACCGAGGTATTGCAAAATGACATGTCTTTTTAAGCCGCATTATATTCTTCTTATAGGCTTTTCATTTAGTGATATGTTACTTGAATGAATACAGGATAGCACAATACCTCTCATTCAGCACATATTTCTTTTTCTTTCTTCAAAATGATCATTGCTTTTCAATTTTCAGTGTATATTTGCAAAACCAATGGCAAATTTTTGGTCTTCTGGTGGCAAATTTTACAATTTTTCGTGGCAAATTTTGGTGATCAAAATGACAAAAAACCGCAGGGACAGAATTATCTTTCTACACTCAGTTGAAAATGGTTGGACCAAGGCATCAGCAAGAGATTATGTTATATTGACTTACTGACTTAAGGCCATGTCGCGTTCCAGATCACCATCTGAGACGCTTCAGCGGCTTTCCATATTCTAGCTGCAAGGTCTCGCCACTTTTTTCTGTCCTGTGCGAGTAAGGTGATCTTATCTAGGTCATTGTTTGAATGTATTTGTGGATGGTCGATAAGGATGAGATCCCGATTGAGCACAATTGGAAGGGTTGAGTATATATGTCTGTTTAGTTAAAATATGTTTTTTTATGTATATTGTATTTTACCATATCTTTTTTTGTATCTTTCTCAGGACCTTTACCCGCCAAGAGTGAATTACAAGTGTCTCAAATCGGCCCTAGAAAAGATAATCCCTTCTCTTGAACCTGATAACATAAACAAAAAAAGAAATCAAGTTGCCAGTGAGAAGCATGAAGATGAAGTACTGACAGAGATAAATCACTTAGAGAAATTTCGACATTGGGTGTCAAATCAGTGTGAGGTCATTCACAGCTGTCATATGGTTGTTAATTCCTTGAAATTGAAAAGAAAATCGTTTTATGAACTCTCTCAATCTCAAAGCAAAAGGCCTAAGAGAGATGAAGTAACACAAGAACATTTAAAAAGTCCTTCTTTTGAAATTGAAAGCCATGCAAAAAATCTTGAAAGGAACATTTCAAAGATTCATGAATGCGCTGTTCGACTAGTAGAGGAAAATGATGATAATGAAAGTAACAGAAAAAAGACTTCCTTGCAGGAGTCAATTATTGATAGGCTTGTAGAGAGTGAAAAAGTTGATATCAGTGGAACTCAGTGTGATGAAAAATTACAAACTAATGAGGATGTCTCTCAGACCTTATCTTCAAATTCTAACATTTCTCTCACCAACAACCCACGTTTTTCTCACCAAAAACTTAAAGTCTATTCCTTAAGTTCTCAGCCCTTTGATGAGTTTCACTCATTCATTCAAAGCACCTGCTTTAAATATGAAAGTAAAGGCCATTGTAACAAAACAGATTTGAAAGCCACTGAAAATCTCAATGTCCAGTCAACTGTGCACCAAAAGACAGAGGGTGCTGTTTCTGAGACCCCATTTAATCCATGCCTTTCAAGGATTGACGAAAAAGAAACCAAAGTTCATGATGTGGAATCAAGCACAACAATATCTGAACAAAATGAATGTCAGTTAGCCATAGACAGAAATGAGACTGTATCAGAACTCACTGAAAGTTTTATTGCGAGTGTACTTCATCCATCTGTTATAGAAACAATTGCTGATTTGTTAAAAAAAAATTACTCTTTATCAATTAATAAGAGAAAAATGTAATATGTGATGTAATTCAAGTTCAAAGTGTTTAAAATGTTAGACTTGGACATATTAAAACTGAAATGTGAATGGTGGAATTGAAATTGAACACTAAAGAGATTTTTCCAATAGCTAAGTTGTATTAACATAAATTATAAACAGTCATGCATGTTCTTTTACATCATGCTCTACTCCTACTTACTACTTCAGTCATAATTGTAAATGTGCACACAAACAAGATATTTATAATTCTTCCTTGAGTAGTCCCATGTTTCCTTAACCCTATTCTTCATCATATGATATTGATATGTTGTTTTCAGGAGAGGAAAAGTACAATAAATAAAATTGACCCAAATTTTTAAGTCGGAGCCTTGCCTTGTCCTTGGATTCTGTTTTTTAAATCAATTTTTAATACATGTAGTTGCATACATAATACATGTCTATAATTCACACCTTGACTACCATGACTCACTCCAACTCCAATAAACCTGAAATCCTTCCTGGTATCATCAAGATATAGTATAGAGTGATGCTCTCGTAATGAGAGTTGATGTCTCGATTAAGCCCTTTTTCTAGTTATGAAAGAAAACCTCTGAAAACAAGACAGATATAATGATATAGAAGTAGAAGAAAAAAGAATTACTGAAACTTCTATGGATTTCTATTTTACAGTTTCTAGGCTAAGCTTGATACGTGTAGGCCTATCAGTATCATACAAAAGAGAATTGAAACTTTGCGTCATTTGAGTCAGTGGCAATGTCAGGGAGGGAGACGAGGAATCTGGAGCATGATGCTGGAAGGGGTCTCGTTAATCATAAAAGTCTAGATACTCTCACTTCTCTGTCAAGGGTGAAAAATATTGTAAAATCTCAAGGTGTACTCTGATTGTGTCTCTATCCCAGGAAATGTTATGCAGTTGAAAATTTAAAGGAAGGAGAAGACGGGAATTAACAAATAGGCTCATTGTTATATATATATACATATATTAATTTGACGGTTTATAATCCTCTATACTCACTACATTCATTTTTACAGTTATCCTCTATACTCACTGCATTCATTTTTACAGTTAGCCTGTATACTCACTACATTCACAATACATGTGTTGTAAATCCATCCATCATTAAGATGTCAGACACAAGGATGAAATAAAACAATATGACGAGTTATATTTCATTTGATTTTTCAATTTTTTTTTTGTTCAATATCATTATCATATCTATAAATGCATGATGAAGTCAGTCAGATTAAAAACAGATGGTTACTTTTTATTTCCAATCTAGATTAAAGCAAGTCTATCTTCAATATCAGGCCTATAATATCTAGATCCGAAAAAAAGCCAGTCTAGATGTACACCTCATGACTCATCTCTAGTTGAAGAAAGTCAATAATACAATGTGGGAATCATTCATATATCATATCATATCAATGAATCCTTCACTTTATTAGATAAAGGTGTTTGATTATTTCTGTTGTGAAAAAGCTCAATTTTAAATACTAGAAATAATGTAAGATCTAAAATAACAGTAACCACAACAATAGTAATAGCTCTAAGAATTAGATCTGACACATAAGGTCTAGATAATTTCAGAAGGCCCCAATAATGAGAAGAATTTCAAATATGGAGGGAATAATTTAAAAAAGAAAAAAAATTGTGGATCCACCACGTATTGAGCCCAGGACAATGATGCCCAATCACCTTGTCAAGAAGAGCAGATTTCTTACGACCATGCCATCACCAGACTCCTTAATAATTGTCTAAATCTAATTTTATGAGCTGTACTTCAGCTGTTGCATTTAGCAACATACAAACAAGGGATGTAATATTAATATAACGCATAACTCTTTCCACCCTATTTTGGGGCATTATCAATCTCATGATTCACAAAGGATTGATTGTAATTGGGACTTTCTCCAGTAAAAGCTATGCTATTACAGTAGGCCTACATGGTTCATGTCATTTGAGTTTTGAGTATGGTTTGAGAATGTGAGAGGATAAAAAAAATTCACATGTAATCACCTGTACTAGTAATATTCCTTTGTGCTATATTTTGTAGACATTAAGTTGAACTGTTGGATTGGGTGTAAATAGCTTAACTCCAGGCATTGCTATGCGTGACTGGTAAATGGAAAATGAATTTAATGTAGCAGGAAGGGAGAATCAAATAGTAAATATGAACTCAAACATAGTGATTTACTATTGACTCAAGGAGGAAGGATTCTACTGGTATAAAATTAACTTAAACTGACAAATGAAATTCAACATACAGATTTGTGTAAAGCATACATCATACATTTATTAAATGCTTACATAACATGTCAACATACTGCACATTTATTCAGAATCACGCATAAGCCATAGTAAAGACCTCTTAGAGCTGCTTCACTTAACTCGAAATATGAATCAGTTACTGGCCTTTAAAAAACACACACGTCCATGCATACAATATACAAATATCTAAAGAGAAGAGACAGTCCAAACATCAATGACAAGGAATGGTAATACTCTCAGACTTGTCTGACGTTACTTCATGACACACTATATGTAGATCTCCCTCTCTGTGGAAAGATAGAAAAAAGGGAAATACATAATCTGGTTATTACCAATGATCGGGACAAAAATTAGCAGTCCATTCATGCCTTCAATGCCATGGTATTGGAATATAGAAACACATAAACATCACATTAATACTGCTATTAAGCTTTGGAACAGTCCCTGGGACTATTGGCAAAGCAAGAAAGACAAGACAGCTAGAAAGATATGGACATCTTCCTTTCAATTAAAAAGAAAAGGGGAAAAACAAAAACAAAAACGAACAAACCAGGACTTGCACTTATTTGATCTTTAAGAGAAATTCAAACGATGCCCATGTTATAACCATACTACCTATTATTAGATCACAGCCAAACTTAAAATACTATCTATTATTAGATCACGGCCAAACTTAAGATCCACTAAGAAATTACAAATTTCATGATTCTTTGACTTTCGCTCCCTAAAGTCATTCTTTATTTTCATTCTCCAGAGATTTAGCTTTGTGGCATTTCCATGTTGATGTTCATGTATGATTGTGTTGCTAATACAATGCATACCAAAATGGAACAAATGAAAAAGGAACTCCTTAATATAGGAACAGTTTGGCATGGCTTAAAATTCATCCTTGCTGCGCTCAAGATATCTGTGCTGCAATGTATTATGAGCTATTTGGTTGATACTATACTAGATATTTGATGGTTTGGAAAAATTAAGAAACAACCAACGTAATCAACTACATTTGTACCTTCTCAAATGGAAGTTGGATTTGATGGTAGACCCTGGAGGCAGATCCTTGAGTACCAACTGAAAAAAAAAAAGATGACAACAATGTAACAATCAGTATCTTCAATTTGTTCACCATCTGTGGGCATTCTGCATGGAGATTCATTTGCAACAATGTACCATACAGAAAACTTTCAAATAAACACATTAAACAAATTTTCAAAATGAAGAGTTAATTTAAATTTAAATGCCATGAAATCTTAACAAAAAGTCTTCATACCACACGATTTAAGGCTTGTTTACAATGTACATAGGCTTCGAATTTTGTTCTAATACAGTTCTTTTGATTGTATGACAAAAAGACAAAGTTATGATAAATTTGACTTATGTTTAACATTCAGTTTGATAAATGATCCAAAGCCGTGAAGTGGGATTCCCAATAAAAATAAAAAATAAAACAAAAAATCCTGGGAAAATCTAAAGATCCTTGAGTACCAACTGAAAAAAAAAAGAAGATGACAACAATGTAACAATCAGTATGTAAGATCTAACCTGGCCTTAAAATATTAGTTTTAAAAATCACACATCTCTATTCTTCTGGGGAAAACTGAAGAGTAAATGGCAGTAATTTTTACTAAAATGAAACAAAACTCAGCCAAACATTACAGAATGGCTTTATCCAGTTGAACAGTCAAGTACTTTTCTAAAGGCTCTCTGACATAACAAAACAATATCCTCATTTTATGTCTTTATGCCAAAAGCCTTAGTACCAAGAACTAAGCAATAAAAGGATACAAACAGAGGTTCCTCAGATAGAATACTGGCCCAATTTTATTTGTTATATGAGGCCAAGCACTTCAAAGAAAGAGGAAAGGATGAGGATGCTCTATTTAACTAATCACCTTTGCAAGGAGGTCTGCCTTGTCTAAAGATACTGGCTCCTCTGCCTCAAATATTTCCATGACGGCACCACTTTGAGACGGAAGCAAGGTCAAGGTGTGCTGACGTCTGACGGGGGCCAGGCCAAATTGCGGTAAGATCACTTCTAGGTCTGTTGGGTTTATCTGTTCAAGGATGACATAGGAAATATTATAAGCTGTTAACACACCCCATTTCAAAAGAGAGATTTAATTCGAAAGAATGTCACTGATCATTGACATTGATTTCTTACAACACTGGTCCTTTGCGGACATATGAGAGAGACATATGAGAGGGGCGTACATTTCAAAGGAAGGCAAATATCAAAAACCAGCAGAATGACAGGAATTTATGAACCTAAGAAGGCTAAATTGAAGAAATAACATGCTGCATGAATCAAACAACACAAACTAAACAATGATGAAGTTCTTACCCTTAAGCAAATAGCTTTAGACAGGGAATTGAACTTGACAGTTGGCTGCTGCTCTACTTTGGTTTTCTCCTCGTCGTCTCCTTCTAACAAGGCTGCCTGAGAGTGGATGGCAAGAGTTGGTCAGTCAACATATCATGCATGGCCTTTTGATAAAAATGATATATTTACATTTCTCAGACATAAATAGTGAGCACCTGACTGCCCTGAAATAAAACCTATGACTAATCAGTTAAACAAAGAAAGATTAAGGGAAAAAAATGTTTTGTCTTGTAATTTTAAATGAAAGACTAAACACAGAAAAAGTATATCTGTGAACAGGTTCGACTAATGCATGAAAAAATGTAAAGAAAACAAAGGAAAATTTTCCGGACAAAGCAGTTTGTTTGAGGAATCAGTGAATTCAACAAACATGTGCTGCACTGTATTTTAATAAAGAGAGAATGTCGATATTAGCTTCATAAATTGCAGAAGAACAAACCTCTTTAGCAGCTCCAATGGCTATAATTTCATCTTCTGGTACAGAATTGAGTAAAGTGGAAGAGGGCAAAAAATCTGAGATAACTTTTTTCACCACGGGAGGCTTGGCACCACCACCACATATTATGACCTAAGTAGAGAAAATAAACAAAAAAATGTGTATAGTTTGTCAAACTCATTTAAAAAGTGCATTTTATCAGACATGGACCAAATTGAGACTATACTTTTTTTTTTTTTTTTACTGTATACATTTATTTCCTTTACCACATAAAGTTCATGTATTCAAATTGGATGCAGTCAGTTCTTACAAGTTTTTTTTCCCTAATTTCTAGTGCAATAATGTCATCAACAAGCATTATGTTGACATCTTTCAGGTAGATTTTCTTGAAGCATTGTCATCATATCCCATCCTCTAGACTTTAGGATTATATCCTGGAGAAAAATAATAACACTGGTAACAACAAAAGTATGGCACTGGATGAAAACTTGCCATAAACTACTGTTGATCCCCTCCATCTCCCAACAAGAGAAAAAGGAGAATCAACAATAAAAATATTAAATCAAATGTTTATAACTTTAGTATAATTTTGCCAGGGTGTGAATTAAATGTGTACCTAAACCAGACAAAGGTTCCTTGAAATCTATGTTACCTTTGAAATGGCCTCTTTGCTGCAGCCAGCCTGGTCCAAAGCTTGTTGTATAAGCTGGGTACAACGTGACATCAATGGATTACATAAACCGTCAAAACGTGCTCTAGAAACAGAGAGAAAGAAAAGGATAGAATGGTTTATACGAGAGAGATTTAGACATTGACATTGTACCTATGACTGACCTGACTGGTGACAGAGAAAGAAAAGTACAAATGACATTCAATCATGAAACAGGCAATATTAAGAAAATTGAAAAACAAAACACACTAAGCAATTCAAAAAGGAGAATCTGATCTAAATTGTAAAATCAAAAAAATATACATTTATTGGACAGAACAGGGGAGAGATTTATATATCACATGCTTGTAACAAATGATAGAAGGGAAAAAAAACAATAACAACCAACTCAAAACAATATTCAATAGAGGTAAATAAAATCTAGTAAAAACAACAAACTAAAAATTATTTGAAGTTGAGAAATGCAATAAGTTTTTCAGCGTGAAGACAACTACAAATATAATGTAGGTGAAGCATTTTATATATTATATCTTTCATCACTTCACTAGGGAGACTAAAAAAACCCAAATGAACCCAAAACAACAACAATCTAAAGTCTACATATAATACTTCCATTCTCAAAGTATTTCATGCAGCATAGTTCCAAACATTTAAGTCATCAATATAAAAGTGTGACCATGGCATGGTGGAATACTAGCAGAAGATTTTATTCATGGGATGAGGGGAGCTATTTAAAAAAAAAAAAGTTCTACTTATGTCTTTCAGGTGGCAAGGACAATAAGCTTGAGGCTTCATAAATAAATGGTAGTTGGTCTGTGTCTCCATTGTGCCATAATTTTCCACCTGCCTCTTGCTAGTTACAGAAGCAAGTAGATAGTCTTCATTAAGACTAAAAATAAATAGTCTCCCAATTTATTAAAAAAGAACCAATGCTTTTTTTTTTTTCATCCTTCAAGCTCCTTAACAATTTCAAAGAACAATGCAAAACCATTGCATAGTGCTTGGACAATTCTAAGCTGCCTAGCAAAAAAGAGATCTGTTTTACTGCTGTATACCCTGCACCTGGTCATGTTGTAGTGGAAGTCCATCCCATCAAACAAGGAATCCACAGCACATTGAGCACTGAGTAAAGTCGCCAGGGCATGCTTGCAACGCTCTGCGGCCAACTTCAATTTGCTTATTGACCTCTTGTTTTCAGTGATATCACCCCTGTATTGTCTATGGAGATGAAAATACAAATTTGATATTTAAATGAAAGTCAGCAGAATGAACAAGCTTTATCTTATATGTGAATGATCATAAAAATAAAACATTGCGTGCAGTTTATTTTCAATCTGTTCTGTAAACCAAACAAGTGAAGACATGCTATTTTCTTTTTTTCTTTCATTTTATTATTGAACTTTGTTTTAACCAACCATCATTATCAAATCAAATCAAACTGCTACAAATTTAAGCAGCACCCCCCCCATCACACATTTTCTTTCCAACAGAAAAAATTTCTAAGTAATTCAAAATGTCTTAGTAATTCACTAAAATTACAATGAACATTTTCAAAAAAGATTAAAACTTTATCATTAGAATTAATTCATTATCTTCGTCCCATCTATATTGGGCAATTCAATTTTACTTAAGATAAAAATTTTTAGTTTCCTTGCTAATAAGCATTTTGTGTGTGTCACATCCTACAATTCTTTTTCCTCACTTATTACATGCTAATATAAATTATTTCTTTCAAATCCAAAGGCTTATGATTCTTTCACCTTTTGAATTCTGATGCAAAAAAATCAAAGAGAGTGTCTGTAAATCTGTCTGCCCCAAACTGACTGTCAGATGCCCTGGCAACAATGCAGTACATCCCGTGCTTTACATCAACTATGGTGGCATCATGGGAGGTGCCTCCAAGACGATAAACAAGTGTTTTGCTGTTAAAGAAAAAGTAAATTCAATGGCCAAAATGACGATATGACAAAATGCAGAAATTTTCAGCAACACAGGATCCCACTTCTAAATGGACCAGAAAAGTCAATGATTATAAAAAAAAAAATACACCAAAGATTAACTACCTCAATTCAACTACACTATATCATCTAAGGTGGAATATTCGAACAACTATTCTACGCAAGGCTTTAAGTCAAAGTAAGTCACATCATCTCATTATCTCACACCTTTTTCAAAGATTGAAAATGGAAAAAATTGACATTATCCTTTACATTGATAGTTTAGATAATACAATATCTATATTCTTGAAAATATATATATATATATAAATATAAATATATATATAGACTATGTAATATGGGGGAAAAAAAAAAAGCAAAAAATCCTTACAAGCATTCAGTGGCATCAAGCTGACCCACATCAAATGAAAGCATGGCAGATGACGGCTCACTTATAACTCTCAAAATGTTGAAGCCCGCATTTGTTGCAGCAGTGCTGGAAATCAACAGAGGCAAAATATGAATATTTAAGTTTTAAAAAAGTGGTGGAGGAGAAGGAGGTGACATTTAGAGTAAAACTTCAGCACACTGAAAAAGCCTTCCATCTTACGATACAAACACCAACATATATTTACCTGACAAAATTCCTCTGTTCGGGGGTAAAATCTGAAGGTACTGCTAAAACTGCATCAGCTCGTCCACTACCACTGTGACTTTGCGCAGTTTCTATAGGAAAAAAAAAATTAAAACAGCTGTCTCATTCTGTCATTTATAGCAAAGGAAGAAACAATTGAAAATAAATATTAATAAAGGAGTGTTCTTAGAAACTTAAATATGTCCATGAAGGTATACTCTGTAAGCTACACAAATGCAAAATATTCCAATGCCTTACTGAATGGTGTGAGGAAAGAACAGATATGTAAAAACAGCATTTCCATTTCAAGGAGTTAAAGTTATGCATGACAGCAAAAATTAAAAAAATAGAGATACCTGTGGGTTATAACAAAAAAGCCTCAAAAATGTTTTGCCTGATGCAAAACATTTGCTTAATTACAAATATGCTAAATTTTATTAAACATAAGTAAAACGTGTATCAATCTAAAACATATATGATAGCAAAATGGCATTTAGTTTTGACAACTATGACCTTTCAAGATCAAGTCACAAATCTGTTTCAATTTTGAAACAGTCTGGCGGCCAAGATGCTGCAGGCTGTCATTGTTTTGTGGTTTTTTTGTTGTTGTTTTTTTTTTCTAGTTTAAAAAAAAAAAAATCTGACAGACGGAAAATTTGAAAGGGGGTAACTCTAAACCACAAAATTGTTTGCCACTGTTTTATGACACTAATAATTAAGGAAGGTGATTAAAGAATTTCACACTAGGCAATATTTAAAGGTTGAGTCTTCTCATTTATAACAGTAATTCAAAGAAAATGTGAACTTTTGGGTAACCTTGAACCACAAATTGTTTGCCACTGTGTAATGACACTGATAATTAAGGGAGCTGATTAAAGAATTCTACACTATACAATATCTAAAGGTTGAGCCTTTTCATTTAACACAGAAATTGAAAAAAAAAAGTGTTTTTCTTTTAACTCTCATCCTTCAAAAGGTATATCCAGTTTTGACAAGGTGCCATTTCAGACAGAAAAACTTAATTACCATTACAACAGGCATTAATAAAATTTTAACGATGAGCACGAACATAGGGCCTCAGTACAGTCTTCAAAACAATTTTTTTTTTTTAAAGTTCCTTAACCATGAGAGCAATAAAAAGAAATGAATAAAAAGGTTATTCAAGGTATCATAAAATTGTATCCAAACGATAACGTACGCAACATCTTGCCATAAATGAGCTCAACTATTTTGCAAGGATTGAACTGTGCTTGCTTTCCCTTGTGTTCAACCAAAAATGTTGGTAAACCATTTTCCCCTTTCACCTGAAACATGTAAATGCAAAGATGTTAACAATGGCTTTCTTTTTAAGCAGTAATATGGAACAAGGGAATATTGATTATAAAGCAAAACAAAAAGGTAAAAATAATATGATACAAAAGGAACTAAAATCTTTTCCAAATGTACTGTCAATGGACTTCTGAATTTCCTTCCAATTTCTTGCTACGTAACACGGTCTTTTATTGTTTCATACTCATATTGTGTTATATATATATGATCAATATAATAATACCATAACAAATAAATTATTGGTACAATTTCAGAATAGAGATTGAATATTAGAACAGTAGCCTGTGAGTTCACTAGTACAAAATGATGTGCTGAAGAGTTCACTAGTACAAAATGATGTGCTGAAGAGAAGATATACAATACAAGACGGACAGCAAATTTTGTTCAAACTAAAGCATATTTGCCCATATACTAAAAACAAACTTATCTGATATCCATTAATTACATTAGTCACTGTAAGAAACTAGTTAAGTATATTGTTATCAAATGAATAAAGAAAGATTATTTTCAGTGACAGCAGATCTACAAATTCTTACTGTGATTGGATACTTCTGCATGTATTCTTTGACCTCAGGAGACTCCATGTTGCATCCTAAAATGCGCTTCACATGAGAGACAGTGTTGCTGGCATTGCGAATAATACCTTGTTTCGCTGGTGCACCAACGACCTGAATTTAAACAAAACAGAGTTAATGAAGAAAGTCTGAAATTATTATTTACAAAGCATATATATTACTAAATCATCATCAATCTAAGGAATAGCCATATAATATAGATAAGAGTGATGAAAGTCAAAGATGACATATGGAAAGACTGCCAAGAATCCCTGTGGTCTTTTCAACAAAGTTGTGGGATAACAATCAAGGGATGCACACGACAATGTTTATTCAGAATAATCTTTTTTATTACCAGAAGTTGGTATTATTATAAACATTATTATTGTTACTTTCAATAAATAAATTTAAAACATTATACAATATTAACAACTTATATAGCCCTAAAAATCCACAAAGCTAGCTAAAAGCACTTTAGTAGTGGTATATTTCAGGGTTACAAATAGAGCTGGTGATTTGTTCCACAGCCTGGAACTAAAATGGACATAGGAAGTATGAATTGGAACAAACTATAATCATAGATAGTTAATATAAATTTAAGACTCTTCGTGTAAATAGTATCTTTGTTTCAAATTGTTCTGGGATATTATAAAAAAATGCATGTTTGGCATGCTTATGTGTGATTTAAAATAGCCAACATATAATATAAAATACGGTCAGAATTTAATTTGGATAATGGATTATACTTCACTCACAATTTCCTGGTCTGTAAAGGCTACAACTGCTGGAGTGACTCTGTCTCCCAAATCATTTGCGATTACTTGAGTTTTGCCATCCTGCAACAATTATTTAATCCAGCAAATACATTATAAGTATATGCTATGTCTTGTAAAAGACTGCATTGTGTACAAATTAATCATATTTTATGAGAGAGATGAATAATTTCATAATAAGTAATAAAAGACAATATGGACATTACTACCATAATAAGACAATAATGCAAATAAAATTCTTCATAAAAAGTAGAATTCAAATTACAATTTCTGATACTTACCCTGTGAACTGCTACACAAGCAGAACAAGTTCCAAGATGTAACCCAAAGGCAACCATCTCTTTGAGTTTGGTAAACTTCACTGTTATAGAAAGAAGAAAGAATAAAATATGAACATACATGGACATACCATGTGATAGAATCTATTGATATCATTTAGAGGGATCAAAATTCATGTTTTTTTTAACCAGGATTTTATGGTAAATCGAGTTCAATTATAAATTAGTTATTGTCAAGTGATGATGTCACATGATGAGTATCGAGATTAATCGGTCGTCGCGAAAACGGCAAGCTGAATTCTTCATTTAAAAAGTCCTTCCTTTGGATTACGACTAGATATAGATCTAGATGTAGAACTTCGAGCTTGGTATTTAACTTTGATAACTGGCAAATATGGATGGGAATATCAATTCACAGGTCTAGCAGTAACTTACCCTTACCCCAACCATAACCCTATCCATAATAACTAAGGGAAACAAACTACGAAAAATATTTTATTTATTTGAACGAATTGCCACTCTTTAATTACTATATATATAATATATGAATTTATTATATTAATTGAGATTTATATAGCATTATCATTCATCTTTTTTATATCAATATTTCACAACACCGAGTTTGAACATTGGTGCCATTTACAACAATCCTCTAAGTGCATATTCAAATTTATAAACACCAACGAATGAGCACAGACGAGAGAGACACTATATATATATCGAATCTCGAACACCTGTTGACAACAATTCCTGAAATCCATGCACTACTATGTATTATTATGTATACACATTAATATTATAATTATATATATATATATATATTCTCTTCTAGCTACTAATTAATTACGTCTCTTTCAGATTCGAACAATACACACTTGCAGTACAGATCTACGCACTAAGTTGTGGAAACACATGGAGAGTGGAGAAGAGCGGGAGAGGAGAAAAGCGGAAATAGTGTGCAGTGAGAACATATTGATGCTTCTTTACTTCTTTTTTTACAAATTTTGATTAAAACCTCATATTTTCATATTCTTCGTGAAAATACAGGCTAAAAATTCTTGTAGTAAGAAAATATTATAATTTAATTATATCCACCTTTCAAATCGTATTTTGAGTCGATCTTGGGCAAATTTGGCATAGATA